>JAPMOQ010011698.1:587626-631024 GCA_026543055.1 Argiope trifasciata
AAAAATATACACCGAAGAGCCATTACATTATGACCACCCTGCTAATAACATGTAGGACCACCTTTAGCCCTCAAAACTGCTAGTACCCGCCGTGGCATTGATTCCACAAGGTGCTGATAGGTAGTCTGAGGTATCTGGTACAAAGCGCTCACCAACTGGTCCTGCAGTTCCCTCACATTGCGAATGGATAGCATGGCAGCACGAATTTGGTTTTCCAAGTAGGACCATAGATTCTCTATTGGATTAATCTCAGGTGAGTTTGGGGGGCCAAGACATGACTTGAAAGTCACTGGAATGTTCCTCGAACCTATCCATGACGATTCGACTTTTATGACATGGTGCATTATCCTGTTGGTACACGCCATCCCCCGCAGGAAACACTGTTCCTATGAATGGGTGAACCTGGTCTGCAACCAAGTTCACGTACCTTCCAGACGCCAAGGATTGTTCTATGGGGATTATGGGTCCTAATGTGCTCCATGGAAACATTGCCCACACCATAATACCCCCACCACCGGCTTTCTCCGTCCAACTGTGCATCCGGGAGCAAGGGATTCATTTGGAAATCGGTGTATTCTCACACGCCCGTCGAGGTGATGGACCAGAAAACGTGATTCGTCGGACCATGCAACCTTCTTCCATTCCTCTGGTGTCCAATCCCGATGTTTCTTGGCCCATAGCAGACGCATTTGGCGATGACGTTCCGTTAGTGCAGGAACATACCTCCGGCCTCCGGCAGCGTAGGCCCATACGCAACAATGTACGCTGCACAGTGTGTTGAGAAACACTGTATGGGTCACCACTGTTATAGCTGGTGGTGATTTCGGCTGTTGTAGCCCTTCAGTCACGGCGAACAATGCATAGCAATCTCCGCTCTCCTCTGGAATCAATGCGCCGTGGACGACGCACTTTTGGCCGGCGACTTGCCGTTTCACCATCCCTGCACCACCTTTGATATGTGCTCACAACAACTGCACGTGAACAGCCCACTAAACGCGCCGTTTCTGATATTGATGTTCCAAGTCTCCGAGCTATAACGATTTGACCTTTATCAAAGTCTGATAAATCCGCTGCTTTTATCATTATGTGGCTAATCGCACTATGTTTAGAAAGACACCGCATACCCATTTTATATACTCCAATATCAACCATGCACGTGCAGTGGTTCTGCTCCTGCGCTAGCCCATTCTCATAGATGGAGGGTGGTCATAATGTAATGGCTCTTCGGTGTAAATATATATATATATATATATATATATATTTGTTTAAAACCAGATATGTAAAATTCCGAAACATTGCCCTTTTTTATAAGATTTTAATTTCGATACATCAACTTTTATACTGAATTAAATGTATTTGAACTTTAGTAATTTGTGTAATGATTTTATGTAAGTAAAGTTCAAATTCTAGACAGTTTTGCAACATGATCTGTGAAGTGAACTACAAGTTCAACTCACCTGGAGATTATATGTTTAAATGGATCAACCTCATCGACAGGAATATTTTCAGAATTTATGGTTGACATCCCACTTAGACCAGAATCTGCTTGTTTGCTTTTATTCAAACAGGATGACAAGTATAGGGGATGGTGAGAGATGACTACTTTGTGGCTGGAGGTCCACCGCGACGTAGTGGACACCAGTTTGGAGAGTTGTCCAGTGATGTGGATGCGGATAGATTGTGATAAAGGCGGCACTCGGTCACAACAAATCTTGTTGATACTACTTCGTTCAGTTGTCATCTGTGCACAAGAAGAAGTTCAGCATAAGCAACGATGTCTTAACACTGTTGTTAGGATTGCTAGGAAAAAAAGTATGACATACTCTGCAGTTACCCACAATATCTAGGTATCTCATTTACGGTAGAAGTGCAATTTAAAACTTTATTTCTAACATATGGTTAAATTACTATCCTAAAGGATTTTTGAGGGAAACCTGGTTTATGTAAGTATTCCACTTGGAGAGAAGCTTCATTCTTTTATTCAATATCCTGTAATAATCTGACTATCTTTTGGTTTATTAACTGTGGGAAATAAATATTTTAGCATATGAGGTCAAAAAACCCCACAGTAATGATAGAGGGAAAAATTGTTAGAACTAATTGCGGAAAAATTGAAGTTAAAGATCGAGAAAATAAAAATTGAAAGAAAGAAAGATTTCAGAATCCATACCAACATCTCAGTGCCATAGAACATCTCAGTGTCAGTATTTGAATAATGTTTGCTAGTTATGAATATAACCAAAATTAGAATATAATCCCTTTCCTCCAATTCATGTTTCTTGAATAAGTTTAATTCTTTCTATTGGATATAAAATTATGGAATTAAAACATATGATTTCCCTATGGGATATGATGAAACTTTACTTCATCTTAATTGTTATTAAAATAATACAAGCGCGCTTTAATTCACAAATATTTTTAAATATGCTCTTGAGTTGCATTTGTACCGTATATACTTTTATTTCGCGTTCCATTACGGAATTCTTATCTTACATCTTCTCTTATTTTCTGGTATATGAAGAATATATCGACATAATATGGTGATCATTAAATGTTCGTCTTCAATATTTTTATACCTATCCAAGCTTTATACTTTCCTCTTTCGAATTCATTTTTTTTTTCAAATTATTTTCTTGTGTGTTTGAACACAATAACTTGCAAACGTACCGAGTCAGACGAATACAATTTGGTTTGTGGTATACTTTAAAAAATTATATGTTTACACGAAAGGGAAACAAATAGCAATTATTTTTTTAATGCTTTATCCATTCATTATTTTCTTTTGTCGTTACCATTACATTTTCTTGGATATGCATTTAATCTTTTAACATACTTTGTGTAAGAGCAGTATGTCTTTGATTCAGCATGAAACATACGTTCAAACAAAGTACGGAACATTCTAATGTACCCAAATATACATCAAATGTACCCAGAGGGTCAATTAAGTTGTCTACCACCTTCATCTTCCATTTTGGAGAGAAATTTCATAACTTTACGTGATATACTTTCCAAAACTGTACTACACATTAAAATAAAGCACGACCAACGTTTCTCATCCGCAATTACTGTACTGATTTCTTTAATCTTTATTTCGTACGGAAGATCATGCGACCTTAATAGATGCATTATTGAAGGGTGCATACACAACTAATCCCCTAAAAAAAACCGTACCATATACATCTTAATTCACCCCTACACTAAATAAAATTAACAAATAGTGTACAGGATATGCGATTTCTAAATTAATTGAATAGCTTTGGCTTCATATTAAATTTAAAATTATACAAGAATCTAATATTATTGATAACACTTTTTTCTCAAAGGTATACTACCCTTTTATTACGACACCGTGGCCCGTTTTCTGCCGGGGCGTTCCTGGTGACCGGAAGACAGAGATCATTTCTCGATCTTTCTGGAGTCGGAACAACCGGTCACAGATTGACGTCAGTGGAGATTCCCCTCCGCCTGTATATATACGAGCGAAGCATTCCTGCTTCATCGCAGAAACCTGTCCCGAACCGAACATGAACTTCCGAAAGACGCAGGTGAGTGCTTTGTTTCCGTCATGATCATTCTTTTATTTCTGCTGCGCAGTATCGTGTTTTTTTTTTTTTTTTTTTTTTTTTTTTTTTAGTTCCTAATATTAGTTCCCACTCTTCTGATGTATTTATTTATATATCTTGCTCAGATTTTCAATCTTTAACACATTCGCTGCCACTGATGCGCATGTGCATTACAAATGACATGTAATTGTACTAAACCATCTATGTTATTAGATGACACTTTCTCTACTACAATTAAAAGATAGCAAAGAAGGGGGCATCTAATTAGATAGATGGTTCCGATATCAGGCGAGGGCAGAGGCAGTGGACATGTTAATAAAACACTTTTTATTCATCCACTCCAGTTCAAATACATTTTTTAAAAACTTGTAGTGGATGTTACTTGACGTTAATACAGTTTTTTTAAAAAAATATTAATTTATTCATTAAATTTATTTAATTTTTAATACTTTGAATAGAGTTCTAGCAGTTAGTAATGAAAACTGAAATCAGCAGGTAGTAATTCCGTCGGTAAAATGCGGGGATTTCAATATTTTTCTCTTGAAGATGAAGAATGCGAGATCAGTTCATGCGAAAATCAATACCTTTTTGCTAATGATTTTTTTTGACAAATATTTGATGCTAGCCGCCTTTGGCGATCAGCCGTTTCACCAAAGTCTTGATACTCTAGTTCAGTGATGGGGAAACTACGGCCCGCGGGCCAAGTCCGGCCCGCGGAAAGGTTTAATCCGGCCCGTTTAAGAGTGCCGTCGTGAGAATGTTTGAACCCATTCTTACTTCGTAATGTGACGACCCGCATAAAAATCTTTTCTCATTTTCCAAGAATACAATCTTTAAAATTCACTATATCAAACAATAAGATTAAAAAATACGAAATTAATTTGAGAAAACTATCTTCAGAATTTGAAAGGAGATTTTAGGACTTTAGAAAAATGGAACCAGAGTTTAGTATTTTTGCGACCCCATTCAATGTTAATTACGAAGAAGTTGATGCAAAATTTCAACTTGAGTTAATAGAACTGAACTGTAATACTCTCCTGAAACAAACTTTTCATACAGTAACATTACTAGAATTTTATAAAAATTTAAGTCCAGATAATTTCCCAAATCTAATTACTCATGCAATGAAGATAATGACAATGTTCGGCTCATCTTATATATACGAACAAATCTTTTCAATAATGAAGCTTAGGAAAACTTCTTTAAGAAACAGAATTACAGATGAGCACCTTTCATCAGTTTTAAGAATTTCTGCTTCGCAAATGGAACCGGACTATGATGAAATTTTGATAAAACAGTCTCAATTTCATTTTTCTCATGCACCATCAACCAGTAATGACACCAGAAAATAAAGTGATAATACTTCACATCAAAAACTACACTAAATTCATTTTATATTTTGTGCTTATAATTTTCTTACCTTTTGCTTTTTTACTATTTAAATAATAAGTGTATGTAATAATATATGTATCTGTTTATAGAACACATAAATTTTTTAACGATTAAGCATTATTCTTTGGCCCGCTACGATCGTCTAGTTATTACAAATGGCCCGTCTTAAAAAAAGTTTCCCCACCACTGCTCTAGTTAATAGTTATCTTAATACTCTTAAAAATGGTCAGTTAAATACTTTACGTAACATCATTGTCAATTAAATACTTTATGTGACTTGTTATTGACAGTTAAATACTTTATGTAATTTGTCTTTTATTAGCTACTTCATCAAAATATTTTTAAGGTTCAAATTTTGATAGTCATATAATTCACTCATGCAGCTATAAAGGCCTTAAGCCTGTATTGTATTATATGTCTCTCTGATTATCTGTCAGATCTCGCAAAATTTGCTTTGTTAACCTAAGTAGGAATTGAATTTAAAAATAGTAGAGGAGTCGCTTATTGTTATTACACGATCACACGGTAGATGTTTTTACACACGACATATAATATCTAACTTCCCATTGTGAGATTGTTGTGATTTTATGTTTCTTTTTATCCCCAGAAAAATGCATGATAAATTCTAAAATCAGGTTAAGTGTTTGATAAGCATTTGAGCATGAATCGACTCCCATTTAAAGCTTATTTGTTTTTGTTTCTCAATGTATTATACTAGCACAATACCGTTTTGTTTCAGTAGGCGTTCACAATCATTTTTATAAAATTACTAGCCGTCTTTGGCGACCAGCTGGTTCGCCATGAGTAATGCGTTCTAAATTTTTAAATTAAGTCGCATATCATTAGCCTTGAAATAATTCCGGGCATTGATTGACCTGAAATTAAAAATGTTTTTTTTTCATGATGCTGCCAAAATATTTAATTTTTTTTCTAAAAAAGCGAAAAAAGAAAAAAAAATATTGAATAAATGATTTAGATGTTGCAAAGGACTATAGAAACCTTGGCTTTGCATTTATTTTTTTAGAAACTATCACATTTTATAATGGAAAAAAATTATTGAATTAATGATACAGATATTGCAAACGATTATAGAAATATGCCATTAAGTCGGGATTTCAATGCATATCCTGTCTAAATTCAATCAGGTTTACCAAAAATAAGGAAGATTTGTTAAATAAATGATTTAGATAATGCAAACGATTATAGAAACCTTTGCGTTGCATTTATTTTTTTTAGAAAATATCACATTTTATATTTCTTTTATTTTATCCAGTCACGTGCAAAAAGTATCATTTCTTTAGACTTGATTTACGATGATAGCATTTTTTTTTTATTATTTGAACTTCTGTCATTGTTTTATTTTATTTTATCCAGTCACGTGCTCAAAAAAAAACATGGTTAAAATATTTCTTTAAAAATTTGTTAAAAATAAAAGTTTACCTTATAAATTAAAAAAACTGATACCGTTAGAAAGCTAATTTTTTAATCTTTAAATTGATGTAAAAATCATGTTTGTGTGATCATATTTTCGAAAGTTATAGTGGAAAAACGTTGAAATTTCGCTTACATTTTAATTAATTCAAATTCTAATTAAAAATTCGAAAAAAGGACTCCGAGGTGCACATTCCCGACCTCCAAGGTATACATGTACCAAATTTGGTAGCTGTGGGTCCAACGGTCTGGCCTGTAGAGTGCCAACACACACACACACGCACACACATTGAGCTTTATTATAAGTATAGATATAGATTATTGTTTATTACTTGACACCATATCTTGAATCATGGATTTTGATAAAAAATAATCAGAGGACTAGGCTAGATTCATATGCAATATAATTTTTTATTCAAATTACTTCTGCTCTAAAGAAACTACAAACGTATAAGGATGAATCGATATTCAATAGCCAATTTTTAAGAGATCAGAAATCGGTACACATCTTCAGTTTAAAAAAAAATTGCTCCTAATGATCTAAAGAATTTTTATTTATGTTGTTTGAGTCAATAAAAGCATTGACAAAAAAGTTACGATCACTTAATTCTTATGCAACGTTCTAGCAAACAATCGGCTACATTTAGTAAAATATACTTGATATGCAAACTTTTTATTTAAAATAAGTTAGAATCTTCAGAAATCAAAAGTGACCGAGTTATGAAGCTTTGAAATTCGAAATTTTAGGTCAATCGATGACCATTTCGTGGAAATATCATGCACTGACTGTCGAATCTTCCTTCAAGCTGACTTTACCAGTCTTAAGGTGGGTTCACACGAGACTTACTATTGTCCGCAAACGTTGCCTCTCTGCTGTTGTCCCGGCATTGTCCCCGTGTGAACACTTGAGACAACGCGGATAACGTTTGTCTCGGCGGGACAATCATTTGCCATTGTCCCGTTGTGGTCACGTGATTTTCCGGAAGTAGACGTGATCTTCTATTGTGGACAATAATAAGCCTCGTCTGAACCCACCTTTATTTCTGCCAATAATCACAGATATGCGAAAGCTATTTTGTTTAAATTATTAGCATGACGAGAATATTGAATTAAATATGACAACTCGAAAGAAAATTGTATAAAAATTTCATAATTTTTAATGATTGCGTTTATTGACTTAAACAACATAAAAATTTAATTCGGTGCGTCATGTAGAGAATTTTCACGCACGGAAATAAATGTCTGTTTCTAATGGTTCGAAATTTACTACTGGGATAGAATGAAAATGAACTCCTACCTTGCTTAGAAGAATATAAAACGACATTTTGCGCCGAAAGCTCAGTCTATCATCGGGATTCTAATGATAATTTATTGAGAATTCATATCAGAGTATCATGGGACAAATTAAAAATTTTTTTTGTCGAACTGAATTTTATAAACGCATTTTATTTAACAGCATTTGTATTTATGACAGCAATCTAAACAATAGTATTCAATCCATGTTTAGCATGTAGAGATTACACGCGAAAGGGATTTTTATATACCAACGAATGAGATTATGCAATATTTATTCATTAAATTACATTTAATGTAAATGAAATCAAATAATATTATTAAAGCTCATTTCATACTTCAAACCAATCGCAATATATCGTGCATCATATAATCCATGCATCATCTGGGCCCCAGTGGCCTGGTAGTTAGATCTCGGCTTCGGACGGTTTCAGGTTCGAGACCCGATTCCACCGAAGAACCGTCTTTTTAAAAGGGTCTGGTGCTCACTAAATCTATCGCGGTCAAATTTCGTCTTGCTGGTGTGGTTTAGAAGTTTGGAGAAGGGCCGGTACAAGCTCAGGTATCGTCCTCGTCATCTGATTATGGTCCAAAATTACTATGTCCAACCCAAAATAACCTTAGTGTTGCTTTAAAAACAAGACGTTAAAAAGACTTGGGGGGGGGAACTATGTTTATCTTGATGGAGGAACAAGTATAAGACGTTCAATGCTATGCGTAGTCACATTTGTCACTCAAATTGAAACAGCAATTTTAATAAAGATTACTTTCTCGTGAAATTTTATTATTTGCAACTAAATAACTATTACAAAAGACTATATTTAATCTAATTATCATGAGGAATGAATGCAATTTATTGAAGGTGAATCAGTAAACTGTTGATGGGCAGTTTGAGTGTTCTACGTTTATATTAATTTTTAAAGTAAATATACAGAGAAATATTATTTAATACGATAATTCTTGACAAACCAAAGTTTTGATTACAAACGAAATGATTGTTTTAAACTTTAATTTAAATTAACCGCCTTTGGCCTCTAGTTGATTTACCTTACACATATTTTAATATTCATGATTCTGAAAAAAAAAAAGAGAAAATTATTTCTTTGTGGAACAAATTGGTTAGAACATTTTTGATATAATTACAAAAACAACGCTGTTTACATTTCACTCATTATGTAAAAAGGATTGTTGAGAACATATCAATCAAATCAGTTATTTCGACTCGGGGAGATTTTGTTTGCGGATTTCTTTTTCTCAAAGCGGTAATCCTCCCAATGGTGTGTCGCTCAGCTCAGGTGTTGTCCTCATCATCTGACCGAGGTTCAAAATGGCGAGATCCGCCACAAAATAGACCTAGTGTTACTTTAAAACGGGACGTTAATATTACTAAACTAAAAATCTCAAAGCGGTTTTGGATAATTGGCGAATCGGATACGTGATGTTTGAATAATTGGAATTTGACAAAAGATATAAATTATCGATACATTCCATGAGCTATGTTTGCCATACTTTCATTTTATTCCTTACAACGTCTGTTCTTTCTTTTCCTTTTCACTTTCTCCATTACGGAAGATGTTAAGAGAAAGTATTGAAATCGTTAAAAATTCCGAATTCGAAATTTTGATCAGTTTTGTTTAGTTTAATTATGTTAACGTCCCGTTTTGAAACAATATTAGGGCTATTTTGGGACGGACCTCGTCATTTTGAATCGTGGTCAGATGACGAGGACGAACCTGAGCTGGTACCGCTCACTCCAAGCTTCCACACCACACCAACGGGAGGACGTTTGACCCCGACGGATTTAACTTGCACCAGACTTGCTTACACGGTGGTTCTTCGTTGGAATCGGATCTCGAACCTAAAACCCTCCGGTTCCGAAGTCGTTGACCTTACCACCAGGCCACCGCGGCCGAAATTTTGACCATTCTCCACTTTTTAGACCCCGAAGAGTCCCACTTTTTAGAGTCCGAAAAACATATAGTTTGGAATTATGTCTGTGTTTTGTCATAGGCGAATGAAAAATGTTGTATGGTATTTATTTTAAATTTGTAGATTGTTTATAGAATATAGAGCGAAATTTATAAATAGGAAGTATATGTGTCTGACAAGTGAACAAGATAATTATAAAAACATAGAGATAATTAAATAAAATTTGACACGCGGCTTTAATATTTGAAGTTTAAAATTCGAATACATTTTTAATAAAAATTAGCAGCTGATTTCATCGTCTGTCGGTATCTGTGGTCGCATGCATACAAACGCGATAATTTTAAAACGCAGCAACTTGGATATATTGAAATTTGGTACTTGATATTTTTACTAAAGTTGAGGTTTTGTATCAAATTTTAGTTTCAATCGGACAAAAAAAATGCATACCTATTTTAAAAAAAATTAGATAATGAAATACATAACGCTCATAAGTGGGGGAATAATAATAAAAATTTTTAATACTTATTGAGGCTTTAGGTCCACAAATTTTGCACAAGGTGGTAGATAACACTTTTGTGTGGTGGTGAGAAAATTTCTGGAAAATCACTCTCACTGGTTTTTATTTATGTTAATTTTTTTAAAAGAAAATATTAATTTAACTACAGCAAAACATTCATAAATTACAATCTAAACTAATTTTTTAAAAATCGCTTATAACTTTCCGTTAAAATGGTTTCTTTATTTTAAAATTTTACTCTACAATGCTGTTATGGAATCATTTGAATTTAAGACTGATTCCACTATCTGTGATAACTGGCATTTCTTAAACATCAAACCACATCTAGATAATAAGACAAATTAACGTAATGTTTTATATCATGCTGATGCATTTGTATTAGCCAGCAGCGTGGCTGAGAGAGTTGATTCAAAGGACTAGTATTTTTCATTCATTCCAACCCGTTAAGCAAAGAAATAATGTATCAGTAGTTTGGTTTTCATACCACTTGGTAATTCATACATCATCGTCACCATGTTTAGGTTAGTTTGTCACCTTTGTTTAGTTTAATTTAGATGCATTAACACCCCGTTTCAAAGCAACACTAGGGCTATTTTGGAACAAACTTCGTACTTGTGACCCATGATCAAATGTCAAAGATAATACCTGAGCTATCAATCCCCTCACTAAATTTCCATAACATATCAGCGGGAGGACGTTTGGCCCCGTTAACATTTACACGACGGTTCTTGGTGAAAGCGGCTCTTGAACCTGAAACTTTTCGATTCCAAAAGAGAGACTTTAAACCCAAGCCATAGTGACTTACTCGTCGCCATGCAATTGAAAAGGTAGTTTTGACAAACAAATTTTGATATCCTCAGAAGGCTCAAGTATTAGTGCAAAAGAACTTCGACATTCCCAACCTATTTCAGTGTATAAATTTAATTTCTTTCACAATTTTAAAGTTATTATAAACCAGTTTTAAGGCAAATTTTATTCAACTACATCTCTTTAAATAATTAGGTTTAGACTCGGGGCTTTTAATGATACATTAAGTAGCAAGCCGCAAACTTGCTTTCAACTCAACCTTGCACTGATTATAACACAAATATTATTGCAGAATTTGATGGGAAGCTTTCTAGGGTGATCTGCAGCTAATTTTAGTAAAGTAATATTTACCTATAGCGAAAAGCCATATTCAAAAGCATCTTTCTTTTTAATTATGGACTAATGTCAAAAATTCAGTAAATCACGTAGTCTTCTTGGACTGATCCAGCTGCCAATGTTGTAAATGTAGCGTGGTCTCACTGTTGACGCTAGAATATCTTTAATACCAGAAGCGAACTTGAATATCATGGACTATGTGGGACGTGATCTCGATTATCTGCCGAATATTGTGGTATGCGTAGCTCGCTAGGCCTGCTGCACCTATTAATATTTCCTTTGATACGATGTATATATTAATACTGAATTGTCTTCGAAGACATAATCGTGTTCCTTTTATTTTAATAAAGAAATATTCAATCTAACTTTGTTGATGTAATGTTTCTGCTACCAAAACATACAAAAAGATAAAATCTGTGCCTTCAAATTATTTAAAAACCAGGTACCAAGCTTCACTATTAAATTAATTATTGCGAATTACAAAGTCGATAATTGTGAGTAGCATTTAATTTACGATGCACATAATTTCAAATTTATAACAATATTGCTTTTCTGTTTTATAGGTGTTTTTCTTCCTCTTTCTGTGCATTGCCGCACTGCAGACGATTTTAGCAGCCAATACGAAAAGCCCTCCTCCCAAAGTACCCCCGGCTAAGATGCTTCGGGCCCACCTGAGCGAGGGCGCTCAGCCCCGGTTCCAAGAGTTGCCGCTCCTCTATGCCATGGGGCTCCAAAGGCAGTAATGGGGCGCTTATCGAACTCTCCTCTAATGTTCTTATGCGGGGACGGCAGCTGGTTTGTCCCTCCCCTTCATCAGCATCCTTTTATCCAAAGATTCTTATCGTGAATGTTTCAAGGTTATTGTTATTGTAAATAAAATTTCTGGATTTCTAACTCTCTTTCCTCATATTTCTGTACAATGCAATTCATATTCACATGAAGACTTCATTAGCATATAGAAGATATTAAAAGAAAATCAGTGAAAACAAACATAAGGTATATGACTGGTTCGGAATGATTTTTTTCAAAAATGTTCGAAAATAGTTATATTTCCAGAAAAGTTGCTAAAAGAAAACAGCTAATTTATGATTAAGATTTTTTCGAATCTCAAAGTAAGTAGCTTATTGTACATGTTAGTAAACTTTTAAGATCGATGTTTTTATAGGGAAATGTCATTCTGTTTTCTACTAAAAGAAATCATTTTTTCTTCAAAAATCAACAGAATCCATTTATTATTCCTAAGCACAAGGAAGATTCGTTATTTGTTAAACATAATTATTTTGTATTAATTTTTAAATAATTCTCTTTGTAACTTTCACATAAATTAATGCTTTTTTTAATGAAATGAAATTTTATTTTGTTGATCTAACAATTAATAGATTGATTGACATGCAGTTAATTGTAAATTTATATTTCTTAAAATACTTGAATTTCTTTACACAGGGGAGGGTAGATTTTTCCAGGGTACAGACTACTTCATTTTTTTTTTCAATAAATAATACTACTGATAATAAATAATAATAAACATGGAATATGTATTTACCTACTTAATTATAGACATAATAATATACATAAATATGTCGTTGTGTCTTAGGGCACTTTACCGGCCTCTTGTCAGTTATCTATCAGTTATTTAAGTCGTGTGAGCACCTTCTTGTTTTTTCGGTAGCAAGAACTAGAGCCAAGAGTACGACTTAGCTACTAGTAACAAATATAATAATATCAATGATGCATTTAATATCAAACAATCTAAAATCCATAAGAAAATAAATCCAAAGCCTGCAGTAATAGTTAGTAGAAGAGATAGTGTGCATATCATCCACAAACCTTGAATATCTCGGCACATAACTACTAACTGCTGATTCTGCTAACTGCGTCAAGTCAGGTGTTGTCCTCGTCATCTGACCACAGCTCAAAATTACGAGGCCAGTCCCAAAGTAGCTCTAGTGTTGCTTTAAAATGGGATGTTAATATAACTAAACTATACCAATCTTGTTCATTGGTTCTCTCACTTCGTTGATCAGAGAATGAAGATTATAAAATTATTTCATGCATGCTCACCCAAACAGGTTACCAGAGATTCGGTGAATGTGGATGTTAGAGAAGGATTACCCTCCACCCCTTTTAGGTGTTCTTAGGCAAAACAATTATCAGGTTCCCTTTCCTTTGCTCCCAACATTCAAAATAAAATATTTCTTTATCCGTTATTATTCCATTTTATATAACTAATTTAAGTAGTGAATTTTGACAAAATAAATAGCAACACATGTCATTATGGATCACTTTTGAAAGAACTGGTTTTAATACAACACATATAAAAAAATGTACAGTTGAAATAAATTTGTAACAAAAGAATTAATAAAATTATTATGTAGCATTAATTCTAACTGCCTATAGATTCTTGAGGGACTACACATTCCAAAAAATCATTACATTTTTATCAACTTATTAGGATTTTCAGAGAAATTCAGAAACATCTGTTAAGCAAGTTATTTAATTAAGCATTTGAAATCACTATGATATTTTAAAAAACCGAATAAGATAATGTTTTACTGTTTTTCCTGCTACAAAATCAATATGATACAGTTTTGTTAAAGCTAAAATTCTCCATAAATACAATTTTCAGACAAAAAAAAAAAAAAAGAGAATAGAAACAAAATAGGAATAGAAACAAAATTGATTAACATAACATGCTTGATAATAATATGATAAAAAAATATTATTTTAAAGTAAAAATAGGGACATATATAATTTGAAAATATTCCTTCATCTCAAGAATATGGATCATTATAAGCTGATTTACTTTTCTGGAAAAAAAAAAAAAAATCATATTTTTGCTTTAAATAAGATTTTTTTCAATTTATCTTGCTTATGCTTTAACTTAGTATTTCCTTATGTTTATTCCTTAATTGTCTTATATGATTACAGCATGAAACATTTAATTAGTATTGCATAAAATCAGCATTCTCCAAAATTTATTTTTTAATTGAATTAACAAAATATAAGAAAATGAAAGTATAAATCCTTTCTTGTTATCAATACTAAAGCAATTATTACTATAAAATGATTTATTAAAAAAAAATTCTTTACCAGTATTTGAATATTTCAGTATAACAGATAAAGAAGTTATAACGGCAATTCAATATAACTTTTTTTTAAATGAATTATTTTATGCCCTATTGCAATGAATTCATTTTTTAAAAGCAAATCAATTTATCCAATGATCCAAAATAATTTATTTTGAAGCTTGTGTTTGGTCCTTACTCCACAATCATTATTACCTGAATTATTTCTAGAGGGAAAAATGCTTAACAAATACAAATTTTAAGTCTTATTGAGATATTAAAATTCAATATAAATGGTATAGTACTTCATATGGATTTTATTATTTTATATAGGTAATTTTTTTAAATTTCCAAATATATAGACACAATGTAAGGAATTCAAAAGCAACAAAACAATTTTATTGATATGATTTCACTACATGGAAGACATTTTTTAGAATTGATATGATAATGCATCATAAGAAGCGACACTCTCTTTTGTATATTCTCTGATTTAAATAATTAAATTAAAAAAATAAATGACTTTTCATATTCTGACTCTGATATGTCTATATGCAGACATCCATATATAAACACTTGAACTCCTTTCTTTCTAATTAATTAGTATACGCCTTCAGAAAAATAAGAGATGCCACCTTTCAGAAACAAGTGAAATAAATAACCTACTCAACATTGAGAAAAAGTTTTTTTTTTATTGCTAAATCAATGAATGAGCACCCAGTTGGTGGAATAATTGTAAGACAGAAATATGGGGCAATGGAGAAGCAGAGACAAACTTTGACCTAAAAAATAAAAATCAAACACCATAAATTGAATAATAATTGAAACATATTTTATTTAACCATAAAAAAATCAATAAACAGATTAAAATCCAGAAAATATTAAGAATTGCAAGTTCATACAAAGAACATTTCTAATATACCCACATTAATAATCTACATAAATAGATGTATACAAATAAACAAAAGAAATTTTTAAAAAGAAATAAAAGAAAATTATTTATTTTAAATATAATGATACAAAATTTAATTTATTTTTAGTAAGAGAATTGTAAGAAATTATATTGAAACTATTTTGATTTTAAGGTATTTAAAAAAAGAGAATAACTTGATAATAGAATAAAAAAGTAGATAGCCAGAAGAATGAATCGGAAAAAACAACAACATTATTTTAACCACAGTTAATCTTTCCAACAAAATGATTATTCTATAAATATTCCAGAAAAGTAAAATTATTTCAAATAAATACTGTCTTAGAATTTATGACATACATATAATGAGTTAAATGCATACATTTAATCCACAAATTTGAATTTTATAAAAGTATAATTATAGCTACTCATTAATAAACCTCTACATTTAATATTTCAATCGTTTTATTCCATGTCAATTATTTGTATTTAGTGTTAAAATAGATAACATTTCAGCATTATCACTTGTCATAAAAATTAAATGAAAAGTTAAACCATGACGTTATTGCCCATTATATTATTAAAATTCAAATAATGTAAATCCTTATAACAGTTCATTATGTATTACTTAAACATAGATTGTAAGTTTTGTTTAGTAGTCATACAGGCAACTCAAAATTTTATAAAATAATGCATGTTTACTGTTTCAACAGCACAATGCAAATAGTTTTTAAGAATTAAAAACAAATAACATATTTAAAATTGTTTATGATATTAAATTCAATGTTAATATATATAAAAAAGGGAAAAGTCTCTTGACATTCTTCTTATTTTAATTGATTAAAAATGATTAATGAGTATCCACTGCTAAATGATATTCTATCTTGAAATATTTAATGTTATCAAGAAAGTCAGTAAATTTATAAATTTCTATATTACTCTGGATAGGCACTAAATTCTGTTTCTTCTCCAGGTAGCTGACCACTAGTAAAGATTTTTGTTAGTTTTTGAATCATTATAGACTTTTCAGTTAATAACATTCTATATGCACTTATATATTTAATACTTTATATATACTACTTTATATGTATATGCACTTATATATTTAATACTTCTTTATATGCAGTTATATATTTTATATTTCTCAGTTGATTTTTATGTTTGAACAACAAATCATTATTTGATGCTCATTTAATAAGTTTGTGCAATTTTTTTATATATTTCTTTTTACACAACAGGCACTCATATTTTCTTTTTACCAATGTAATATTATAATAAAAGATCACAACTGTTTTTTAATTCTACTTAGTAGATAATTATTAAAGTTTAAGAGTAGTTAAATATTATTTAACAACTTTGAAAGTGTTTGTGATTTAGTAATTTTCATTTTCATATCAGAATGTCAATAACTTTGCATTTTATGCTAAATGACCCTTTTTAAGTGATAACTTAAGAGGCTCTTGTTAATTATATTCATAGTATGTGATTATGATTTCTTATTTGATTTAATGACAGATAATTGTTCAGTTTATACAAGTTATTAACTGAGCATTTGAATGAAAATTATATCATATATTGAACGAATGTTGATTAATAAAACATATACATAACTAAATAACATATATTGACAAAAATTGTACAAATTTAACTTTGACAATAAAATAAATTTTTTAGAAATCTTGTGATTAAATATAGTAGAATATGAGTGTTATTAGCAAAAAATACTTAAGTTATCACATAGAAGATAAAAATTAAATTTATATTCTATTCTATATTCTATATAATAAAATAAAATTCTGAAAAATAGTTTTGTTTGTAGATGACTTTAAAAGAAGGTGCTTATTAATTGACCACTCTTGATACAAATGATAGATGTAAAAACACAAATAAAAGAACATAGTAAGATAACATATTTTATAAGAATGATTTAAATAATATTCCCTGAAAAATAGAGTATTTCATATAAAAATGAGCAAAGTGTAGAAGAAACAAATTTTGCATGAAAATATTGTTGAAACGGCATAGAAATTTATCCCAAAATTAATTAAAATTGAGAAAAAAATTGCATGATCCAAAATGTTTATTTTTTGACAGATTTTATCTGAATTTTGAGATGAAGTGTAAAAATTAACATAGTACAGTATATTTTTGTAAATTATCATCAAAACATGATACATTTTGATATGATAACAATGGAACATGATACATATTTATCATCAATAAATATGTACATATTGAATTTATTTATTAGAGAAAATAAGTGCATATAGAGCTTAATCAATCAAAGTTTTTGCTTTCTACAGTACTTTGAGTTGTAAGAAAAAAATGAAAAGTTTCCAACAACTGACTAATTAGCCTTAACAAGTGTGGAAAACAAAATATGCATAAACATTACAACTTATTTCAGTCAGTGGCAGCGTGCACCAAAATAGCAACAACCACTTAAATGTTTTGTTGGGAAACCAGAGAAGACTTTGGATATGATATGATTGAAGGATGGGAATTTCAGGTAAATAAGTATGACAACATCATCTAGCAACACAGGATTATACATCAACTTGAAAAAGCTACATCTATTACAACCAATGCCTGCGAGCATATCCTAAGAAAATACCCCCCTCCCATCAAATTCACTAAAATATAGTGCTATAAATATAGATTCCGATTGGAAATCGTTTCATCTGCACATAAAATTTTTTAAAATCAAAATTAAGAATTAAAATTTTAGAATATAAAGAAATACTAGCCCCTCTATTTTAAAAGAGTCCTTATAACTTCATTTAAAATATCTTCAACTAAAAGATTTAATATCTTAATCAGTGAATAATTTATTCTTGAAACACAATATAAAATTTTGGGCTAATATCATTAAATAACAAAAGTTGAACAAAGCTTCTTTTTGTTTCATAGAAAAGTCATCTGATCTTAAATATTTCTCACTTTAATAAAAATAAAAGAAACATTGATATATTTATTATAAGAAGACTAATAACAGATGACACAACTTTATATAAGACCAACATTATTTTAAGCAAGGAAAATGCTTTAATAAATAAACAAAATATTTGCAAGCATGCACATACACATATTTTTTTAGCATCGGAAGAATCTGAAAAATGATTTAAATATGCACATTCATAAAAATAAAATAAAAATAATAATACAGCTTAAAATTTGAAAAGCATGTAATGAATAAACAACAAATTTGAGAAATATAAAATATGACTAAAAATAATTACTTTCACAGTTTTGCGCAACATATATCCACTGCGAAAGCCAAGCTATCATTTCTTCTGTAGACAAACCTACTGGACTCAACCCTCTTAAAAAGCAAGCCTATAAGAAGAACAGAAATGACAAAATGTTGGATTCATAACAATGAGTAGCATAAATTAAAAAATGATAAATGAAATAAGGGTAAAAAATAACAATGAAATAGTTCTTTAAAAAAAAATCACCTCATGCATTCGACAGTAAAATATTTAAGGAATTTTTTTTTAACAATTGAAAATTGAATATTGTATTTTCAGACTCAGTATAATAATTTAATCACTTATAAAAAGTATAAATCTGATTGAAAATAATATTTAATTAAATAAATAAATATATTTCATAATTAAACTAAAGATTTAACTTTTTTAAAATAATTTTTCACTTAAAAATCATTTTATAAAATTATTTTATTAATTAATAAAAGAAACATATGCACATTACTACACCTTTTGCAAATTTCTTTATCATGTAATATAATTATTTTCAATGGGGTGGAAGAATATTGAATAGAAATATTATATTTCTGTGCTTCAAAATCCCATATAAAGGTGATTAACACAATTTAGCCTTTATTCTAACTTTTGAATGCTCTAATTTTACAAGAGCAGATTTTGTATATATGAATCATATCATTTTGGTTTAACCAGAGTGCTGTGCAGGCAATAAAATACTTTATATTTTACTAAAAAAATTATTGACTTTGCTCATAATTCTATGGTATTATGAGATAGCTTTTATTTTAATTACAGGTTAAAAATGCATGGAGAGTAAAAATTTTTTTAAAAAATATTTATTTATTTATTTTTATTTTGGAAGAATTTGTAGATGTCAATTGAAGAGTTCCTTTCCTTTCCTTTAAAAAAAATCATCGCTTGTGTACAATTTATTCCGATTAGAACTGGTTTAGATGATATCGAAGATGAATATTTAATTGGTTATTTGAAAAACTTGAACAAGGTTCCTCAATGATATCCACTAATTATAAATATTGGAAATCCAGCTTCAACAACTTTCATATTCCTATAATGCAAAGTTTCCCTAATGTTCAAGTGATATATAGAAATGAATGACATATGACATAAAGACCAAAGAAAAAAAAAATCAGTATTAGGGCCCCTTAAATCACACGCAGTATTTTCAATGTATTGATCTATTCTATATATGTACAATATGCCAATTATTGATACAATTCTTTTTTTCTCTTTATAGAATTCATTTTTTTTTTTCATGTTTCAAGTTGGTTTCATTTTTTGTTCATTAATTTTATCAACAGTCATCCATAAACAGTGAAAGTTATTCTATAGTTACGCTGAAGTTTTTGGATGTAGCTTTCTGATCTTGTGATATTTTGTTTGTAAAAACATGCAGAGAGAGAAATAAACTATTTAGAAATGAAGAACTATTAGAACTATAGTAATAAAAGAAGTAATTTAAAAATGTCATCCAACTGAATTTTCTACAAAACTATTATAATCTAAAAGAAGACATTCATCAAATCTATCTGAAAGACACTTATATACATTTACTAACAGAAATTTAACTTTGTAAGTAAATATATAATTTTCTGTTCAAATCAAATCCATAACTAAAAAAATAAAGTGAGAAATAGATAATTTAGGAGAAGTTTTTTGTAATCCAAATCTCTGCCCTTGTTAATATGTTAATTTATAAACATAAATCTGATTTAAATAAAGAAGAGGAAAAAATTTTAAACTTAAACTTAAAACTTTTTTCAAATTGAAGCAGGCGATTTTGAAGAATGGCAGTTTTGAATTAACTGAATGACAATTTTATACAATTTATTAAACAGGCATTAAACACCATTAGATAAATCTTTATAAATGAAAAAAATGAAATTTAATTTTTTAAAGAGAAATGAATATTAGCACCATTATTAAATCTATTATAACACAGCAATTAGTTCAAGGAATATCTAGATAAGATAAGATTGGTAGAATATAGATTTAACTCTTGCATTGAGAATGGGACATACATCTCTCAATCTTATTTGAAAACAAGTCTGGTGCTTGAGGCAAATTTGAAAGAATGGTTGAAGAAATATTTTGGAATTGGTGAACAGAAAAGAAATTAGTCCTAATTTATCACTGATTTTTTTGCATTATTTACAAGTAATAAAAACTCAATTTATTTTGGCTTAAACTATAGATATAATAGAGGCATGTGATTAAAAGGCTAGTACGAAGTGAGAAAAGTGCAGACAAATTACCTGCCGTAGGTCATGGTGTGACATACTCTGCCAACCTTCCCTGTGAATAGCCAAGTCCATTTCTCTTATAAATCCAGCATGCTTCCATAAACGCCACTGTTTGCCTGGCAGAGTAGAAATACCATGCATACGACAAAGGTTATGCTGTAAAGTATAATTTAAAATTATATATAGTTTCATTGATTAATCCACCATCACACATAATAAAAATATTCAAAAGCAAATATCATGATGTATTAAAAATTTATAAGGGTGTTTTCAAAATTAGTAATTCAAGTGCATTAGGATTAAAGTGTCAGGTGAAATTATAGCAAAAATTTATTTACATGCCTCCAACAGCAATTTCCAACATTTCTTTGTTGATACTTTCATGATCAGTCAAGAGCAATTGAAATAAAATGTAATTCACAGTAAAAATTTCTTTCCCATCTTATCCTACCCATGAAATTTAGTTATGTAAGAAATTAGAACCAATAATTTTTTTTTTATTTGACAAACCATGGTTTTTTGGGCTAAATAATCAACCTATCCTAAATCAAAAACAAGAATGTGAAATTAGTATTCTTCTTTCATTCAATTGTTTTATTTGATTATATGAAATCTTCATGTAAATGTTATGAATCTATTTAAAACTTCCTTATTTCTCTTGTTATAAACCAAGTATTCTGATAAAATTATTTTAGAATAATCATAATTGCATTAATTGCTTTGAAAATGTATTCAAATTCCTCTCCTGTGTCTAATAAGTAAAGAGAAAATTAAATATACATTAAAATGTATAAAATTCTTTGATACACAAGACCATATTCAATTTTTTATTTAATATTTAATAATGCACAGAATATAGTTAAGAGAACAAATCTTCCTTACATTTTCAAAGGCATTCTACAATAGGTAAAAATTTTTTTTTTTTCACAAAACAGTAAGAACTGCTCAATGCTACTCAATTAGGAACATAGTTGAATAAACAATTCAAAATGTATCCAAACAGTGATACATGGAATTCAACTCATGTACAGCAAACTTTCAACAAAATTCTGCAGTTTTTACTTAATATTTAAGATTACAAGATAAACTACCATTAGAAATATTTTTGAAATGAAATTTTTGAACTTAAATAATAAAATACTACTAAATGAATGCATGAAAGATCTCATTTACAATTTATAAAATGCTTATTTTTTAGACAAATATTTTTGAAATTAAAGGTAATAGAAAATTCATATTCATATATTCAGTTTACAAAGATATACAAACGAAAAACCTCACCAAATGTCCAGCTGATAAATTAAACACTCCATAAGGTTTATCTATAAATAATCTTTTTACACGTAAAATTTCATCAGTACTTGGATGAGTTCCACTACCAATCTAAAAAATGAATGCATATTTTACTTTACAATAAATTAATCATGATATATCAAAATAGTATCTGCTCATTTCAAAAATTTACTAATTTACCACATTTAATATTTCAGAAATTAAAACTGAAATGCATCTGTAATATAGAAATAACTCTTGAGTTTAGAAAAGCCATGCAAATTAAAACTGAGATTCTATTTTTGAAGCAACTTTATGTATTTCAGGATATAGAATTCACCACAGGTACTTAATAAGCTTCTAAATATTATTTAAAAAAATTATAACTTTTGTACATTACTAATACGAAAGTGCATTTTGTATACTATTTGGCAATGGCATTTTAGGACAGAAAAGCAGTTTTCTATTTTTTTTTGCTGTGATTTATTTTATAATTAATGCAAGGAATTCATTTCTTGATATTTTACAACATGTTTCAAATTCTTTGAAGAATAGTGGGAAAAAAATTAATGGTTTTAAAAAAATTAATTAAAAAAAACTATTTTGTTTCACAATTATTATTTATATTACACTATTTTGGATTTTCTATGAAAATTTAGATAACAGTATGCTTTAAATTCATTAGTAAATAATTTGTTACAGAATATTTATAAAAAATATGCACCCAGAACTTGAAATAATCTAAAATAAAAGTAAAGAGGAAAATTTTATTTTCTACATTAAAAGGACTCAATTGAAATAATTGGAAAATGAAATTTTAAATAAAATAGATGTCAAACTGCTAAACCTATTTTTTTCACAATGAAAAATATGTATTATTTATAATGTTTCATAATTATTGAATATTTGTTTTAAAATCAACATTACTTGAAAAAGATATAAAATTTAAAGTTTAAGCTTTATATTACTTAAAGAATTTTTATCCCTTTCAGATATTCATAAATAAATCATTGTATTATCAAATAATACAATGGTGAGAAACCAGACAGTGCAAGCTATAATTTTCTAATATTTACTAAATTTTATAATATTATATATTAATTTTTTTAGAAAGTTAAATATCTATCAGAAAGAAGTTACTTTTTAGTATAGTATAGTAGAAGTTATATTATATATATATATATATAATGTTTATATGTTGAACATATTTAAAAAATATTTAGACAGTGTAGAAGCTGGGAAATAAAATTGGGCCAAAAGTTTTTTTTATTTTATTCTGAATTTATTTTTACTCTGAATCAGTAATTAAATGTTACAAATAGCTGCTCCAAACAATTTTATTACATTATTTGGAAGGAAACATTAGAATTCAATTATAAAACAAACAATTTTAATAAAATTTCTTAAACTGCACATACTTATAACATTAATGCAAATGTTGTATTTTCACTACATGTTTTGATAATAAAATTTGACATTTATAAACTTTTTATTAAAATATTCTTTATTCTTCATTGTTATATTAAGTTATTTTTACATAAATATTTATTTATTAATAGTATTTCGATTGATAAATAAGATTAAAAATGCTTTTCATTAAAAGCCTTTTTGATGAAATCTGAATACTTTCTTGGTCACGGTGAGATTAAAGATTGTTTCAGAGAATGTGATTCGTCTTCTAGAAAAATTGCAAAGGTAAGATGCCCCAAAATGCTGTGAATAACTTCTTGAAAGACCAGATATGATGATATAAATGAACGGGTAGAAAACTAATCTCTGTCCAATTGATCAAAAAGAGCAACAAGTTATCAAGTTTTTTCTCAAGACTAATTTTTTTAAATTCAAATTAAGAATGAACAGTAACTTTTTTTGTTTGAGAATCTTGAGTGTGTAACATACTTTTTAAATTGTCCCATGTAAAATAGATCAAAATGAGAAAACAGTCTTCAATAACAAAACTGAAAGTTATTAATTATGTAGAAAGGGGAAAACAGTATATTATCCTTGTTAATAAATGGAATAATGCCATTTTCTCGGATAAAAGGAAGTTTAATTTGGATGGACCTGATGGCTTCCAATATTATTGGCATGAATGAACTATTTCTTCTAAACACCAATTACATGATGGTAATATTATGATTTAAGGTAAATTTGCTGATAATGGAGTAGTTCTGATAACCCTAATGAAACCAAAAACTAATTCTAAAGGATATCAAGACATGCTTGCTGAAAAATTATTAAAAGGAGCTCCTCGCATTACAAGTAGCCTTTATATTTTTCAACATACATCAACATTAACAAAATTGTAGTTTTAAGAAAATGAATTAGAATTATTGGACTTAAGTTTAATCATTTGTGTTTGAAATATTACCGCAGGCAATTGAAAATATTAAAAATGCATAATAAAATGAATAGAATGGATAAGACTTGTAAAATATTATCATTTATATTTATATAATTTTAGTGATCATTAATTCTGGAGCAGGTTTGAAAAAAATTCTTTCAATAATATCATGCCATAATTGAAATCTATAAATTCATAATTATTCTGAAATCAGCTTACTTTATAAAATAAGTTCTGACACTGGTTTTTCAAAGTGAGATCCTCTATAGACTCCACTTGCGCTTGAAGATTACGAAACACTGGTCTATAATACGTTAACTTTTTCTTTTGGTGAATGATTGAAAAATCAACTTTCTGTTGAAGAGTCCAAAAATGAGATGAGAGACATTTTCTAGGAAACAAATATCTGTAAAGAGAATACAAAATATGAATAGAAAAAAAAGCTAAGTAATAGTGTTACAATGAAATTCACAAGGCTATTGATTTTGACCTAAAATTAATAATGTGGTTGAAAAAACTATCATGAAGCAGATTGGATGCAATTCAGAATTTTAATGTGATGCATATAAAAGGTACATATAAACATATAATATTCCACAGAATTTCAACAGTGAATTAATATTCACATATATTAATATTTTACTTATTTTTTCATCAAACTATTTAACAAAATTACTTATATTTTATGTTTCTTAAATTAAAAAAAAAAACTCTTTTTAGCTCACCTTTAGATAAGAGGTTTAAGTTCTGGAAAATGCAGTGTGTATATTTTTATTTGTTAAACGAAGGTTCAATACAAACAAAACATTTCATGTAATTGTTCTACTAACCAATACCTCAACATTCTGATTTTTAAAAAAAACCATTAGTTCACATTCAAAACAGTGCCAAAAACACAATTTCCTATTAGTTCACATTAATACCTTCCTTAACGGCAGTTTGCTTTTTGCCTTTTTTTTAAAAAATTATAACAGGTAATGTTTTACTTACAAAACTTGTGAGTCATGTAATCATCATAATTCTTAACCTATTCTATTCAAAATGAATTCATATTTTGTATTTAATAAACAATCTGTCCATTATATAATAAAAATTTTATACTCACATCACAGGCAAAATAACATAATTAGCAAAAGGAAGAGCAGCCAGTAAAAGAACTGGGGCTACTTTCATCAAGTCTTTTGGGACCTAATCAGAAACAGATTGAATTTAAAAAATTGTATGATGTTTTGTATAAGAATAAAATTATAACAAATTCAGAGAGCAGAATAGCTGTTTAGAATTTTAAAATTTTAAATCAAATCCAAGAATGTAAGAGCATTTGTTTAAGTGAAAATAAAGTAACAGAGTTTTCAGGGACAGAAGAATAAAATTAAAATCACTGGAACCATATTAGAGTTATTTAATCTTTACCCAAAAATGGTAAAAATGTTATTGCAAGAAATTTTAAGATTTTTGCAAACAAAAATTTACTGCATTGACATATATATTATATTATTGGGTTAGTAAGAGTTTCTCTTTTCGGTACTAATTTGTTAAGCATTTAATCAACTTTTGAAAAGGGAAACTCTCTTGTTTGCTGACAAACAAAAACAGAAACAACCCATGCATAATAGATAGGCTTATTGCTAATGAAGGATGACTGAGAATAGGTAACCACCATGCATAATATAAAAAGACACATTTTTTAAAAAACCTTTCATGATCTTACTTTTCTACTAAGAAGAGAAGAAAGCTTTCAAAAATTTCTTTAAAATATTGGTTTTAATTAGATATTTCAAATTTCATACAATCTAACATGATAAAACACTATCAAGTAAAACTGTAACATTAAATCAATAAAGAAAATATATAATTTGTGAGCAAATATCATAAATATGAGATTTTGCACATTGATCAGTATTATATTTAAAAGAAATAATAAAACTGTTTTTCTAATAAACTAAAATTTATGCAATCGAATTTTTTTTTGAGGAACTAAATTTAGACATATAAATGATTATTTCATGTCTTTATTTATTTATTTTTTAGTTTAAAGTGATATAATTCAATATATATAGTTATTTTTAATTTGAGAGGAAAGTAATATAAAATATTGTTATAGATAAAGATGAAAATTTAGTTTATCATCAAATTAGATTTCAATAAAAACAACATAGTAACTGATTAAGATAGTATGAATATACTTGTCACAATAGCAAACAGCTGAGAAATAACAATAAATTATCTAACTTGAAAATAGACTTCAAGCTCTTTCCTTTCCAAATCTCTCACAGACTTCCCTGCACTTAAAGTTGAGGATATTCTAATGTATTCTTTGATGTCTATATACAGAGATTTTGTACCTATAGGAGAAATTGTATTAGATAAATAACAGTAAAAATACTACAATATGGAATTAAATAAATAATTTACATTTCTAAAGAGATATTTTACAAAAATACTTACACTAATTGCAAAGTCAATTAAATAGGTTAAATATGTTCAAAAAGAAACATGCAAGAAAAAACTTTCTGCTTGATAATTTTTTTGACACACATAATTCTACTATATCATTCCAATTTCAGTACAATGCTTTATCCAAAAAGATCTTCAAACTTTTAGGATAGATGGACATTTTAAAATTATTTTTCATATTTTATGCTTCTTTTGGTGATATATAGCTTTAAATTACTAATTATATTCCTTCCTAATTTAAATCCAAAGTGTGTGTATATATATATATATATATATATATATATATAATATGATAATCTCATGAAGCCTATAATCATATCTTAGTAAAAGTGGAATGATGGAAAATAATCTAAAACAACTGATTTTAATTAATAATCAGACATAGATCAATAGATATCAAAAGAAAGAAAAGTATTGATATATATATATTTAGCGATACAATTATTTAATACATAATATATGGATTAAAAGCAGTTCAATGTGAATATATAATACTAAGAATAGCCATTTTTCATATGAAGTTTAACTAAGCCCTGCACTGAACTTTTTAAAAACTGTCTTTAGCACTTTTGTGTCCATAAAATGATAGCTTTTTTTTCCCATAAACCTAAACCTTATATACTGTCTACTAATTAAAAACAACAATAAAGAAATTGAAGCTTTTTAAATATATGTTAGTCTTATTTAAACTTGGCACTTTACATAGTAAGCGAAGATGTTACCAATTGCTTAAAATTGGTTACTACTTAAATGGGACACATTCTATTGAATGTATGCCAAAAATATAAATGTCCTAATATATACATATATAAAAGGAGACATACATAAAATAAGACCTTACCTACAGAGAAAACTTGATAGATCTTAAAAGCACTAGGAAATTTAGTCTCAAGGATTTTCTCATAGCCTTGAACAAATCCAAAGCATTTTTGCACCAGGTACTCCTTGATGCCAGTCAAAGGTTTGACATAACGACTCCCAGGAGTTACCCTCTGAGAAAAAAATCTAGGGGGAAAAGTAAAAAATAAACTTAATTTATAAATCCATTTTCTGTTTTTAACTATAAAGAGAGCTGTTACTTGCATATAGAAACTTCATTAGTAATTGATGTATCAGAATTGATAAAAGAATATTTCTATCAATAAAAACATATTTTGACAAAAATGATATAATATTAATTTAAATAAGTTTTTTTCATGCATGTAAACAATATACAGAAAAGATTAAATAAAGTAATAATCAATTTCTTTAAAAATAATAATAGTTTAATTTATTGATTTAAATTTATTAATGACCTTTATACATATTTCTAAACAAACATAAAATTTTAAGAGGTAAATTAAGAAAATATTTGAGAATATATTTTTCTGGTGACTTAGCTACAGAAGAAATTAATAATTCTCATTTTAATATGACTTTATTTTGAATTTTATAATACCATATATTAAATCTATTTACTAAAAACTGTATAATAATAATTTCAAACAAAATTTTGTAAATTTATTTTCCCATATTCTACCATCAGCATTGGTAACCTTTTGTTTTTCAATAAATGTCTTAAATGAATACATTTCTTATAATTAGCTTTTATTTGAAAAATACCACATGAATTTTTTTTTTTACTTTAAAATTTTCAAAAGAATTTTACAGAATACAATTTAACTAATTTTGGATTTCATAGTTCCTTAAATTTAGAAATGAAACATTACTAAACCTATCTATGTCTAGGTCTACCATTAGGTAAAATTTTAGAATTTGTCAGCATTTACATTTTTAGACATTCTCAACAAAGTACGAAAGATGTGCATATTATATTGTTAGCTTTTATTTATGATACTTTATCAACACACATCTTCAAATAATAATTTTTAAAAAAAATGTTTTTTCTAATGCTACAACGACACCTTATGAGGTAAAAGCTATAATGGGAAATCATGTTGACAGACAAAATGATAAAATATTAGAAATGAATAACAGCATGCAAACTAAAAAAGAAAAAAAAGGGGAGAACTGCATTATTTAAAATACACAATACTCCCTGTTTACTAAAAAGATAAATATAAAGGTTTGGTGATTATCTAATAAATAAATAACTTTATTAGTACAAAATTATTCCATGTATAAACCTGGAAAACAACAATAACAATATATTCAATGTAGCTATTTTTTTCTTCCTAAATTAAAAAAAAAAAAAACTCTTTTTATGCCAATATGTATAATTTTATTTTATTTAAATTCGTAATGAAATACACCATCTCCTTAAAATGCATTCCAATTTTATTTCAGAACTAACAGTAGCTTTTTCTTGCCAATGTAAAATTTTAAATGAAAATACGCTTTCCATCATTTTTAGTAGTGTTTTTTGTCAGCACAGAATTATAAACTAATGATTATTAGTCAATCTTTAAAACTTGGCCACCTTTAACTCAATTAATTTAAAGATTAACTGTATCATCTGCAGATAAATTAATTCCAATTATTAATAAAAATAATACATTCAGCTAGCATACCGAGTAATCATATAATATTTCATCGTGTATTTCTGATTTTACCATAATCTTGAATAAATATTATTGATGTATGCTTTGCTAAGGGCATCTTGAAAACCAAGGGCACATTAATAGAGCCCTTACAATTCAAAACTTTAAAACAAATTGTCCTGTCCTGTTCGCAGCTATATTGCATCAGTAAGGTCACATGTTAAAAATGAACGAATCAGAAATGAAAATCAACATCTCTTCTCAGAAGAGAATAGCTTGATCAACTGCGCATACTAGTAAAAACTAAGCGAAAAAAGTCCCATTTTTGTAATAAAAATTAAAAATAAGTTTCTAGCTTTAAATCAAAGTAAACAGTAATATATTATGTTCTATTAAAAAATAGACATATCTAAAAAGATAATAAAAGGAATTAATTCATTTATTATATTCAAAACCTATCAGTTAGTTTTGTCAGGTAATAAAAAAAAAAGAAAATGATCACTGGGATCGCAGTCCGGTTGCAAACGCTTCCGCTTATTTTCGTTAAAAAGTTGCCAAATATTTATTACGGAATGACAACGAAAAATATTTTTTCTTAATATATTGACAAATTAACTTTTTCTCTTAAATATAATTAGTATATAAAAAAAATGATACAATCAAAAATTTTTGAATGCTTTCGATATTTCTTTAAAATGATAAGAATGTGTCTCTGACTTGGTACTTGTATATCGATTCGTGATTTAACTTTAACTTTTTATACTTTTTTTTCCAGTTAAACAGATACGGATGAATGGGAGCATTGTAATATGATGTTGTTATTGGTCGCAACTGGAAAGTTAGAAACTAATTTAGCTCCTTGCTATGAATCATACGATTGTTTTTATTATTAATAAGCTTTTATGTCGCATTTGTCGATTCTAACTTTCTATTTCATCCCTGCTGTAACATAGTGTTTCTATTACTAATAACTAGTGTCGGAATTACCGATGTTCTGTCTTCCCCGTGATTTCAGATTTTTTAAAACTTAGTAGAGATATCTTTAACAAAATGAAATCGACATCATCAGCATAAAATGAAATATTTTGTGTTTCCTGACTTCCAAAGAAGATATGTGCCACATTTTCCTTAAAGATGGCCTTTGTGAACTCTATATTGAGTAGCCCCGGGACTTCAATGAGAAATATAGACAAAATATTTGAAGATGCTCAGCTAAAAGGAATACTTCAACTGAATTCCCGGAAACTCAAAGAGTTTCCAAAGGTCTCTTGTAAATATGATTTATCAGATCTTGTCAAAGCTGGTAAGTTTCTTCCTTTTTTTTTCTCCCCCTATCTATGTATTTATTTTATTTTAAAAAATTACATTTCGATTAGTAACTTAATCAAAATTTTTTATAATGGTAAGGCCGTATCAATAATCAATTATTTTGGTGTTAATTAATTTTTATAATTATTTTCTTTTAACCTTTTATGTTTCAACAAAGATTTAAGAGATTGACTTTAAATTTTTAATATGAATGCAAGTGAGATTCCAAATATTAAAGTTTTGAATATATACTTATAGATAGGGAATGGTATTGAAATAGAGCGGCTTATTTTAGATCATTTCTTTGCTTGTTCATTAAAATTTTCTATCAATCAAAGTGTCAAAATATTTTTTATTGGGTTAGGAAAGGTACTTAATTATTGGAGTTGATAGGTTTGACTGTTACAGAGTTTTTTAAAATCAATTTTGTTAGCATACATTTTTTCAGTATTACAATATAGATATCATTATTTTTTTAAACAGATTTTTATGAAGTTTTTCAAGTATTGATGTATTTGACTGTTGTAGAGAAGGACAGTTTTATAGTATTTCAGAAATATTCATTTTTAAAAAGATGATGATAATTATTGACATGCGTTTGAAATCTGTATTAGTATTTATAGAAGTTTTTTTTGTAAAAAAAGAAAAGAAAAAAGACTTAAGTCTTATAAAGTTACTGCATCAATAGTATGATGTATCATATTTTGATTATTCATTTAGCACTCTGTGGTAAATGTATTAGAAAACCTATTCAGCAAAAAAATTTTGTACTATTTGATTTTAATAAATTTGTTCTTTCTAATTATAGTAATGATAATTATTTATAAAAACTACTTTGATGCATAATTAAATCAATCTGATTAAAATTTTTCATTGGTGCTCTGTAACTTAAGTATAATAACTTAGTCATAAATCCATTATTAGTGCTACTTTATTTCAAATTTAGGTAGAGCATTCTATTGCTATTTTCTTTAATAGGTTCTAATGTATCAGTTTATCTGCATTAGATTATTTTTTTTCTTTAGATTTATATTGCATTCTAATTATTTGTTAAAAGGTTCAGTGGAATAATTTGTAGCAATATTTAGAATTTTTTAATCTATTAGAAGAGAAATCATAGTTAAATCCTTTAATTTATCTAGACCCCCCCCAAAAAAAATTAATCATGAATAGAATTTATTCATTAATTAAAAAAGTGTCTGAAGATAGCCTAAGTCTAAATGACCTGGTTTAGAAGTTATTAATTCATAAACGCAAACATTCAGCATTATTAATATTGAATTTGTTGACCATTTTAAATGTAACAATTATTTTTAAACGTGCAATTTTCCGATTTTGTTTGTTTATTTTAAGGATCAATGTAAATAATATTTTTTAAAACCTTTCTTCTGAGTCTATTTGGAAGCAAAATTTTTTATTATGAATGTAAGTAATGAGGAAAATAATAATGAATATAAGTAATAATGGGGTTGGTACCTATATTTTATAAAAATTATAACATTTAATTAATTTGCATAGGTAAAACATTCTTCTTTATAAAATAAAAAGATAAATTATTATTAGCTATGCTATAAAATATCTTCAAATATATCAGAAATAAGTAGTTTAATAATTCGGTACTTTTCCGTTAGCTAAGCACAGCGAGAAATCTCCAAATTATGTGGAATTCCACCAAATTTGTGTCCAGATAATGAAAAAGTGCCAATAATTCTTATCAAAATAAAAAATGTTTAAATCCTTCATTCCTTTGGCCATCCTTCATCAATAAAGGTTTAAGCAAACTGAAATTACCTTTTTTTTAATTAGTGTCAAATTTGCAAATTTTAAAATTGAGAATTATATAAAACCTGCACTCTAACTAATGTATGAATTAGGCCAGCTCAGTGTTCAGTTGTTGAGTAAGTTACAAAATATATTTTTTTTAAATCTTCCATATTTCTGAACTTAAATAAAAACATTCTATATTTTAAAGTTTTAATATCGTATATAATGAGAATTAATTCAAACTAATCATAATATTTTAAAGGCATTTTAAATAAAAATGTGATGCTTTTCACACTGGAAAAAAAGTAATAAATTTTGTTAAATTGAATAATTACATAAAAATTCAATTATTATCTTTAGGTGGATCATATTTATGACGGTGTTATTTGCCATCATTTTGTGCTTTTGAGGTGTAATTTTTTTACCTATTTATTTAAAAAATGCTTTACAAAAATCAATAAATTTAAATCATTAATTAATCTATACTTATAATAAAGCTCAATGTGTGCGTGTGTGTGTGTGTGTGTTGGCGCTCTACAGGCCAGACCGTTGGACCTACAGCTACCGAATTTGGTACATGTATACCTTGGAGGTCGGGAATGTGCACCTCGGAGCCCTTTTTTCGAATTTTTAATTAGAATTTGAATTAATTAAAATTTAAGCGAAATTTCGACGTTTTTCCGCTATAACTTCCGAAAATATTATCGGATAAACATGATTTTAACATCAATTTAAAGATAAAAAAATTAGCTTTCTAATAGTATCAGTATTTTAACATTTAACTTAAGCTTCTATTTGTAATGAATTTTTAAAGAAGCATTTCACTATATTTTTCAACAATATATTTCGGACAAAACAATAAAATTTAATCTGCAAAAGCACGTTACGAGTGGAAGGGGAAAAATTATCTTTTATCAATAGGTTGCCATCAGATAGATAAAAACTCAAATTAAAAAAATAAATAATTGTTGCAAATTAAACATTTAAAAATGCAATTTTCAGCACGTGTCTGCATGAAATGAAATAAATATGAAATATGTTTTTTCTTTTAAAAAAAAGAAAATGCAAAGAATTTTTTGTGACTTTTACAATATTATTAATTAAATAAATCAGCTTTGTTTAATAATAGAAATACATCTATAAAAAAGTCTAAATGAAGTAAATAACTGCATAGTATGTAGCACGAGTCTATAAATGCTTTAAAAAATGAAGAATATTTAGCTTTTAATTAAAAACAGATGAACTTGTGATATCAGTGTTTTAATGTATAACTCAAGCTTCTATTTTTAACGAATTTTTAAAGAAATATTTTAACCATGTTTTTTTGAGCACGTGACTGGATAAAATAAAATAAAACAATGCCGGAAGTTCAAATAAAAAAAAAACTATCATCGCAAATCAAATCTAAAGAAATACAACTTTCAGCATGTGACTGGATAAAATAACATAAATATAAAATAAGATATCTTCTAAAAAAATAAATGCAAGGCAATGGATTCTATGATCGTTTGCAATAGATATATAATTAATTCCATAAATTATCTTTATTTACAGTAAACCTGGTTGAATTTAGACAGCATGAATGAATTTAGATTTTATATGCATTGAAATCCCGACTTAATGGCATATTTCTATAATCGTTTGTAATATCTGTATCATTAATTCAATAATTTTTCCCCTTTTTCGCTTTCTTTAAAAAACATATTTAACATTTTGGCAACATCACCGAAAAAAACATTTTTAATATTTTGGAAGCATAATCGATAAATTGTTAGAGCATTAAGCTCAAAGAGTTTTTTCGAATAAAGTTACCGACTCTTTAACTACTAATAACTGAATCTTTTAACTTTAACTATTTCTTAAATTTTGGCTAATGAATATGTGATTTAATTGAAAATTTTAGAACGCATTACTCATGGCGAACCAGCTGGTCGCCAAAGGCGGCTAGTTTAAAATAAGAGAAATTGTCAAGAAATTAGAAACTTAATACTGAATAGTGCATACCATTGAGTAAAAATCGATATATTTATATAATTATTTTTTGCATTTACAGTATTATTTGTATGCCATTCTCAAAAATAATTAAATTATTAGTGAATCTGTAGGATAAAATCATTACTGATTGGGTAATACATAAATGTACTTTATCAAAACCATATTCATTTTTCCAGAAAATAATAGTAATAGCACAGAAATTAATTTTTTTTATTTAGATGTTTCTTAAAATGATATGTATATTGCTGATTCCGTCATAGTGCTGTAATTGTTTTTATTTAATTGTTGTTGGATGTATATAAGGTGAATAATTATTGAATATATATCTGTTTTATTTATTAATTTAATTTCAAAACTTTTTTTAAACTATTCTGTTCTCTGTTTTGTTTTTACAAAACAGAGAACATATTTTTTTTTTTGTTTTTACTCTATTTTTTTGTTTTTTCTGTTTTGTTTTTTAAAGATACATTTTTTTAAAATTATTAAACTATTCTGTTCTCTGTATTTTTAAACTTTTTCAAAACTGTCATAGAATTCATTTATACTTTAGATTGAAGTATCAGGATATTAATGCAATGATGCATTGTTTGGTTGTATATTTTATTTAATTTTTTAAATATAATTTATGTTATTTTTTTAATAGATCTCTCAAAAAATAGATTAAGCGAACTTCCAACAGAAATATGTGGTTGTGTATTGCTAGAAGATCTGGATTGCTACAACAATGTCATACGCTCAGTGCCTGATGCTGTTATACAGTTGCAGTCATTAGCATACATTGATCTCAGGTAGGGATACTTTAAAATTTTGCCTTATCCATGCTTTACATGAATGGTCCTTGCTTCTTATGAAGAAATGCATTTTTCTCCTGCAGCTTCTGTATTTTTGAAAAAACCAAACACTTTTTTTCAACTAAAATTGCTTTTTGATATTTAAATTATTCTTCATAATAAAAATTTTGAAGCAGTTCAATTTTTTTTTTTTTTTTTTTTTTTTTTTTTGCAATATTAATCTAGCAATTAAGAACTTTGTCTTTCTTTCAATAATAAAATTTGTTATTCAATTTTTTTTATGCGCATTTCATTGTTTATTTGCTTTTCAGTCGCAATCAACTTACTGTTATACCAGTAGCTTTCTGCCATCTTCCATTACAAGTTTTGAACTTGAGGAATAATAGACTAGTTTCAATTCCAGAGGAAATTTCAGCCATGAAATGCCTCCGAGATCTGGTAAATCTTTTATTTTAAATTCCTTACAGGCTTCAAAATAATAATATTTTAATATTAATTTGCTGCATGGCATATTCTGCACCAGATAAGAATTATCATTTAAGAACTGATTATTTAGCATGTATGGTAGCTTTATTTGAAATGCATATTCATATTGTATAAAGAGGGATTTGGTGAGAGTATTTTTAAATAATTCATAAAATAATAATTAAAAATTAAGTTTTTCAGTGAATAAAATAATATGTTTAAGTAGATAATTTTATTCTTGAATGTATTTTTCCGCTAAAGATTAATATCTCTATATATTATAATTTTTTAACTATACCTTCTGCATCAAATGTGCTTAGAAAAAATTGGTTGTCTGAAATTTTGTTCGAAAATATTTTTATACTAAGATGTAAACATTTAAAAGTTTTCTAAGAAAAATTCAATGATTGTGGGAAAAATGGTATAAACAAAAAGCTTAATAGTGATATAAATAATCTTTTTATGCATATGAAATATTAAGTATTTGATTGTTATTTAATTTTACAGGATGTTAGTTGCAATGAAATCACAATAGTTCCACCACAACTGGGTTGTGTGATGTCACTGCAACGCCTTAATTTAAAGAGGAATTTACTTTTAGAAATTCCCATTGGTATGTTTATTCTTTTAGATAAGTGCAGGATTAAGGATTGTAAAAATGTGGTACTAAATTTGTACTTTGATTGTAATTTTTCTGTTTATTTCAGTTTATGTTGTGTAATGTATTCAATCAATTTTTATAAATACAATTTTTATAGTGTTGTTGATTTAATCCTTTATTTAACATTAATATACAGAAACATTTGGTCAATTGAAAATATCTTTTATGATTGCTTGAACTGAATGATTATTAGGGGTGGTTGATGACTGACTTACTTCATCATGATACTTTGTCCTAGATTAACTGAGATTTCACAATGTATCACAATTTTTTTATTTATTCATTGCAATAAGAAATCATAAATATCTTCTCAGTATATTCATTATGAAAACATCTTGAAAAAAGATGAATTTTCAATTACTTTGTTAAGTTTTATTAACATGGTCAAAATATTTTTATATTTCCTTCCAATAAAATTTAAAAAATCTAATAATATTAAAATTGTTTCCTTAGAGAATGTTGCAGTAGCATTTTGTTTTAGTAATGCCTGTGTTTTGCGGTGTATGAAAATATTTTATTTCTTGAAAAAAGAAGTAATTTTGAAAATATTACCTTTTCTAATACTTCTCTTAGAAAATTTCAGCCCCTTTATCTTTTATGTGCATATAAAACATGTATGTCTTTCACACAATAAATTGTGTAGTGCTTTTGTCGAATTTGAAATCTGGAGTTAAAAGTCATGAAAAATTAATTCAAAATAAGAATAAAATAAGTATTTATTTAAGGAGTACTAGGGGCAGATTTAGCTTAGCTTAAATATGCAGTTACAATTTACAATTTGAAGTTAAAATAATTACCGCTAAAGAAGCTGAAATATAAAATTTCTGAAATTAAAATTAATTGCTTTGGAATATGTAGAAATGTTAAACTTGTTTTGAGCAAAAACAAAAAATTACTATTTTTGAAATTTTGATTTTTTCCCAGTGTATTGGTAATTGACACAGCCTGAATAATTGATGTCATAACAATCTTTATTATTTTAAAATCTTTTATCATATCTTTATTATCTTTATTATTAATTTTAGTATCTTTATTATTTTAAAATTGCACTTGTTTTATTTTCTATTTAAAATTGTGCTTTTGTATTTATCTTGCTGTCAGTTATCTTCTATTTAGTAGTAAAATATTAATAATACTTTTTCCCCAAAAGAAATGGTTTAATGCATATAATGAGTATTATTATTTTTAATTCTTTTGTTTTTAAAGATTTCTTTGTGTAAACATAATTTATAGTTTATAATTTTTCTCTGCCAATTAAAAATTGAAAAGGGTCATTATTTTGTTTTATTATTGTATTTTATTTTATTATTAATTAAATTTTTGGAATTTTTATATTTAAAACAGCTATTCACTTACTAATCTATTATAATTTTTTAATGCTTATATTTGTAATAATGTTTTATTATTTTTTCATATTGGAAAGGATTTTGGCATTATTTTATGCATACTAATAAATATTGCAATTTTTGCAGAGTTATGTCACTTACGACTGATTCATCTTGATGTGTCAGCCAATCGTATTTCTTCTATTCCTACTCAACTGCGTTTCATGACTTCCTTGCAAGATCTCATCCTTGACCATAATCCTATGACATTCCCTCCAGCTGTTGTGAGTATTGTTATTTGTTCTTCCAAATTGATTGTATTATTTGATTGTATATTATTTTTGTTATCAGTAGGAAAATGTCTGATATCCAAACTCTGATTTATTGTGTTTTTTTCTTTCTTTCAGCTCTGTAAAAGAGGACGCATACATGTCTTCAAATTCCTAGAAATTCAGGCCATCAAAGAAGATAAACGAGGCATTGTTTTGGAAACTGAATTTCATAAATTTAGAAGTCCTTCTATCCTGTAAGTCTATTAATGTCAACAAGAAAATGATCTGAACTATACAAATATTCTTACTGTGCTGCAGACCATTGTATTCATCTTGATTATCTTCTCAAACCATAAATTTAACATTTTCGTTTTTTACAAGTTAATGTTTTAACATTAATTTGCAGAAATATTTAATAATTTTTTTTTTTTCTTTGGATGATATGCATGCTATGCCAGTAGCATATTTTCCCTTTCATCTAGAATGGTTATATAAAGTGAAATTTCAATATTTTAGGATGTCTCTCCAATACCAATTTAATATATTTTTTATTACAGTGAATATGATTTTATTTGGCTGTCTTTTTTTATATCTTCTCTGTATGATGGCACGATTTACTATTAATTAGAAGAATCTTTCTAATTTAATTTTTTAAAAAAGATTTTGTATTTGTTGTATCAGTGTTAAAATAATTAAAATTTTGTTAGCCACTATATGAATTGAGAGGTATATTATTTAAATAAATATTTTACTGAGGGAGAAATATAGTCCAAAGTCTAATAAAGTTATTTGAATTACTCTGCAAGGTTAAGTAATTCTTCCAGCTCCCAAAAATATTTTTTCTTTACCTTAATATAATCAATTGCTTTTTTTAAAAAAACAATTAATGCATTTTGTTGACTTTGAAACATGTTATTTTTTAAAATTTGCATTAATTTGTATCAATTATATCTCCAATAACTGAAGGGTATTAGATTCCCGAAACTGATTCATGAGCTAGCTGATATTCCAAGCCACTTATCTATAAAAATTATTTATATAATGAAAATTTTATGATGGTCATAATTCATATATAACTGTGATTTCTCAAAAAATCCCGTTCTGCATTTATCATAATTATTTTTATTTCAAGGATTCCTGAGTTAAATTGATTGTTCAGTATTAAAATTACTCAGTTATCTAATTTTATGCATAAATAGCCTGTATATTGAAGATATTTTATTTTCCAATGAAATTTTATGAAAGAAAGGATGTAAATATTTTTTTTTCTTTAAATTTTACTTTCAGATCAGATAGCAGGTTAACAAATGGCTTTGGCCCTAGTAGTTGCTGTCGCAAGAGCTACACATTTGACTCTGGCTACAGCACATCGGATGGTGATTGCAGATCTCAGGAGTCTCAGGAGGTATAGCATCTTCCTTCATTTTCCATTGCTTATTCAACGTTATTTTTACTATAAAAAAATTATGCTTCATTGATATTTAAGATATTAGCTGAGCTAAGAAATGTTATTTTGTATTGATATTTAGCTGAAAGTATCTTACTGATCTTCAGTGTACTCTTACCATATTATTGTAATATTTAACATTTATTACATACACAAACATTTATTTTCTCTTAAGCTATTATGTGTAAAATTAAATATTTCTGTCTTTACTAACAATGGAGCATTTCTATCATTTGATTATATTTGGCAGTTCTCTTTAAAAAAAATTTATATAGAAAAGTAAATTACTCTATCAAGCTATCATTAATTACTTTTTACTGTAACTTGTACATTTTCCCATTAGGTTTTTCTGCTTATTTATGTAATTGACATTTTTTTTTAATAGCTGAGTGGTGGTTTCAAGAAACCATCCATTGAATCTCCTCGTTGGGAAACCACTGGTAATCTTTCCATTAGAAATCAAAATACAAAGTAAGTATTACTTGTTTATTTACATATACAAAGTAATTGCATATTTTATATATATATATATATATATAGTATTAATTAACCATTCTTCATATTTATGTTAATTAATTTGAAGACTACTATTATATATACTTAACGGCAGAAGCTACAAAAAGTATTTCTTTTAAAGAATACTTTGCTAAAATCTAGTTGCAATCCTCCCCTCCCCTTGAACTAAAAGCTGGAAAACATATATAAATGAATTTGTTTAGTTTATTGTTTAAGTAGTTTACTAATATTTAAGAAGATCTTATACCATTACAATCTTTTCTTTGTATATGATGGCATAATAGAATTCCCTCTAATCTTTGAAAATTTATTGAATTTGTGTGTCTTATATATGGAGTACTTTTTTTTTTTTTGTGAAACTAACTCCGTTTCTAGTAAAGTAGTGAAAAAAAAATTGAACTAATTATTTTAATTATTCTGAACACGTTTTCTGATCATTGTTCTTTGAAAATGCTATTGTTTAATGTTTTTTGTGCTTAGTGATATTTACTTTTCTGCTCCAGATTAAATCTACTTCTTTATTCTGACAATCAATCATTTTTATGCCATCTGTAAATAAAGCATCATTTTTAGAATGGGATTTCTTTTCAAATTCAGACAAATAGAAAAGTGCTTAAAATCATTTTTCCTCTAAAGAAGTTAATTTTCACACACACACAATTTACCCCAAAATGTTTTGGTAAAATTGAATGTATACATATATATAATATAATATGCTTTCAAATTTTCACTTTCTTGTAATTTATTCCCATCCTATTTAAACTATCTTAGTATTCAAGTGTTAGTTGTATAACCCTTTTTAAAATCTACAACTTTTTAATTTAAATTTTTCCTCTTAGATTATTAACTTTAAAAACAAACAAACAGCAACAACAACAACAAAAAAAAAAAAACTAATCTTACAAATTTTTTCTTTCCACATGTTCACTAATATTTCTGAGCAAATATAGTGCTCTATTTTAGAGGATTTATTGTACAATTTAAATCAATAAAATTGCTGCTGTACATATTTTTAATATTTTGAGATTATTCATTATAATTTAAATGAATAATGTTTTTCTAACTTGTAGAAAAAAAATCCAAACCAATCGGAAAAGAAAATTGATATATGAGCTTTGTCAGTCTTTCATGAGTAGTTTGGGGGAAAAAAGAAGAATGGAAACAACAAGCAGAATTGTCACAAAATTGCTAAAAAAATAATGAACCTAGATATGGAGGAAATTACTAATTCTAAATACATTTAACATGTATGGACAAAAACTACCCTAAAATGATGAAAAACATGAGGAACATTGCTGATATAGTTAAATGAATTAAAATAAAAAAAAAGATAAAAATTTAAGAAATATCTTTAGAAATTTACAAATAAATTGCTAGAAATAGCATAAAAGAAATATAAATTGCTTGAATGACATAAAAGAAAGTAAAATATCTATTGGCTTAGTCAAAATTAATTTTTAAAAGAAAAAAGTGATAGGGAATTAAATAAGAAGCATTCTACAGTAAGGCCAATTTCTATTTTTAAGAAAATGATTGATCTTATATTGCATGTGATGGTTGAAATTAATATTTAAAATGTATTATTAATTATGTTATAATTTATATTGAATAACATTTTAATTGTTTTTTAATAGTTCGAATTAATTTAATTTATTGTTATTGCTTATTTGCAGTACTTTATTTAACTACATTCCCAGTAATGGAGAAGAGGAAACTCCTGAAGTGCTTTCTGTTCAGACTTTCAAAGAATATAAAGAGGCTCTTAAAAAGAAAAGGGAAGCGCTAAATATCTACAAGAAGACCGAAGAAAATGGGTTGGTCTTATTTATTTAAAAAATTTAATTAGCAGTGATGTGTGATTAAATATTAAATGTCTTCCTTTATCTTACATGAAAACATATTTTTGAATAAATAAAATTCACAATTAATACCGTTTAAAAAAATGTTTTAAATCAGTGAAGGCTGAAAATGGCTAGAAAAAAATATGTGTGTCAAATTAACTTTAAAATTTTGAAAATAAAAGATTAAATGTAAAATTTTGAAATTTTTTGTTTTTGCTTGAAATATTTCTAAGGTCATTTTGATTTTAAAACTGCATATTTTGTTATGTAAATAATTATATAAATAATTTTATGTATATAATATTATGTAAATTATTTTAATCATTATGCTTTAATGAATAATAACACTCATTTACTATTTATAATAAATGGTAAAATTCATAAAACTTAAAAAAATATAGGTTATTTATTAAAAACTGATATTAAAATTGTTGCTTTTTTTCTATAATATACTTTGGTTCATCCATTTTAAATTTGCTTTTAATGACATTATATAGCAATATTAAATAATGCTAGCTGCCTTTGGCAACTAGCTGGTTTGCCAGTATTTTTTATCGTTAAAATTTTCCTTTAATTATTTTAAGCGTCAGATTTTAATAGTTATGTAATTCAGTTATGTAGGCCTTAAACAATTCTATTTTTTGTACTACTTACCTCTTTAATTTTCTGATAGTTCTCATAAATTTTCTACTTAGAAGAAGAGCAAAGTTTTAAACAGCAATGAAAAAATATTTTTTTACTCTAAACAACCATGATTTTTTTTTAACATAATCATTTCTTTCAGAATCAAACATTTAAATCTGTTCTTAGTTTTAATCTATTTCAATCAAAAAAAAAATAATGGTTGAAAAAAAAAAAAAGGGCACAATTTAAACCATTGCTTTTCCAAGAAGATACACAAATATGTGTTCAGAGTTATGAATAATAAAATTGTTGGTTGATCTAAAATAATGATATTTAAAATTTCATTGTATGGGTCAGATTTTATTGCAGTAAATAGTGACTTAAAAAAATTTTATATTTGGAATGTGAAAAATATTTCACTGAATGTGATTCTTTAAGATTGAAGGATGGTATAGAATTTAGATGTCATAATTCATTCAGATGCACATTTACTGACTAAAATAAAGTGGAATATTATTATTTAATCTTTCTATCTTTTAAATTCATCATAAAATCATATAAAAATTAATTTTATGATGTACTAGAACAATTTTTATTGAATAATTCTTTGAGATATTATATAAGTTATAAAAAATTACTCTGAAATGTATATTGGTTTCAGTAAAATGGTTATGTTTTAATTGAAATTTAATCACTTCTGTTTTCAATTTTTATAGAAGCTGCTTAGAATTAGAAGGATGCATAGTATAATGAACAAAATAGCACAAGACTTCCTTAATGATATGAATTATATCGTACTATCAAAATCTGTGGCATAAAAATATTTAATTGAAGAAGTTGCTAGAGACCAATATATATTAAATATTGATAATGTTAATGATAATTAACCACGGTGGGCCAGCTAGTGTTGAATAAAATGTGGAATGGTTTGAAATTCTTATCATAAAGAAATAGAAATATTTTATTATTAATGAAAAATTATTTCATAATTTTTTATTAATAATCCATAACCTGAGAGATATAGCTTAATTTTAGAAAAATACTTTTATGTATGGCTATAAATTTTTTATCAAATAATAAATAAATTCATTATCCAACTTATAAT
>JAPMOQ010011698.1:631034-683794 GCA_026543055.1 Argiope trifasciata
TAAATTTTTTATCAAATAATAAATAAATTCATTATCCAACTTATAATATCACAACTATATATTCGGCTTATTTTAGAGTTATGATAGTTTTATGTTAACTTCCTATTATGCTTACAATGAATTGGTATGGTATAAGTTTATGAACATTTTTTTTTTCATTGATAGCAAAAATTTGATTCTATCAGTATAACTTTTAGTGCTATAAATAATAAACTGTGATTTTGCATAAAGATGATAATTTTAAAATGTCAGTTTTTAATCATTTAATATGTTTTGTTTTTTCTATTTAAGAGTGGAACTTTCTCCAAAATTACAAGTTTCAAAAACCAAATCAACTGTTGCTTCTAAACAACCCCTTCGCAGGAATGAAGTTCCATCTGTAAGTTCCATATTTTTCAAGAAACTCTTTTTTTTCTATTACTATTATTCTATTAAATACTAGATATTATTATTCTATTATATTCTGTTTAAATGAAAAGCTTGTTTGAAATGATAATTTTATTTAAAAATATCTGCATATTGTAAAAATCGGGGTTTCTTTGAATTTGATTTTATAACATTTTCTTTTTGAAACTTGCATACATTTTTAGAAGTGTTCTAATATTTTGTCAATGTATTCGGTGTGATTCATTTTAGTAATTTCATCTTTTAACACTTTACTCCTTAAATTTAAGAATTAAGGAAGATAGGATGAACTCTGTGAACCAAGGCCTTATACATATAATATAAATTTACACTATATCACTAATTTTGTGATTTAATATTTAGTGTATAGTAAGTATTATACCCTTAACTTTCGATAGAATTATAGATTAACTCATACTCCAAAATCATGTCAGTATTTATTGTATTGCATTATGCAGCCAGGTTAATTAATTAAGCAATAAATATTAACCTAAAGGCTCTGAAATTTGATTATTAAAAGTATAGTTTACTTATTCTTATTTTTATATTTATTTTATTCACATTTTGGTATGATAACATTTGCCAACTGTGGAGGGAAAGCTATTTTTTTTAGCTTAAATAAATAAATTTAATTTTGAAGTTTCATGTTTTTTAAAATTGTTGTAATTAATGTTTAGGTAATATTTCGGTTAATGTAGAAACTAACTAATTTAGAAAATGCCTTTTAATTTTATATATTTTTCCTTGTTGAAATTTAGCAACACTGACAGGATTTACTATTGATTTGTTATTCGCCAATTAAATAACAATTTTTGGGGATCTAAATGATGTTTTCCTTAAGATTTTTAAATTTACTTTTTGAAATGTACTTATTGAATCTAAGTATTTTTAAGTAAAAATATAAATGAATATATTTTAGCTGTATTTTGAAAATGGGCATTACAAATGTACAAAATGAGAGTGCCGAGAGGTTTAATTATTTTTGAATTTTAACAATTTGGTTTTTTTTCTAAGTCCTTTATTAGCATTGCTTTCCCATTAAAATATTTAATTTTTCTAATTAAATTCAATTTTTTCCTTGAATGAATCAATTTCTCCACTACAGGTGGAAGAATCACCCAGAGGAAACAGTAGTCCCCTAGTCAATACTTCTATAGATAACTTGCCAAAGAATATACATGTACCAAACAGTGAAAATGAAAAGGTAAGAATAATATACATAAAAAAAAAAAAAAAAAAAAAAAAAAAATCTGCCACTGCTGGAGGAAAGAGGGGGGAAAGTGAATTCAGAATTTGAAAATGTTCAGGGAAAAGTTAAATAGAGTGCTTAAAGAATTAAAAGAACATTTTCCCCTCTGCTCCTAACCATGAGGTTTTTTTTTGCATATTCAAATACAAAAAGTTATGTGACTCCTTTGAGAAAAATTGTAATTTTTGTGCTCTTTACATTGTTATGAAGAGTAAATTGTGATGAAAATATGAATAATGTTCATTCTTTTAAAATATTTTTCAGTGTCAAATTGTGTATACTTTTTTATAATTTACGTTATAGGATTTAAATTTTTGGAAATTCAAAATGTTATTGGTTTTGATAGAATTTCATGTTTAACTCATTTTATAACAAAGTTGTTAAATTATTTATTAATAGATTTCAAATCATCATTATTCAAATTGCCTTAAAAATAGTGAAAGTAGCTCTTAAAAATATTCTTAAATCTTTATTCAGGAAAATAGTGGGAACTGAGTAAAAAGGTCTTAGAAAGTCTTGAGAAAGTTATAGAATTTTTTCTTCTATAAAAATCTTTGAAATGCTGATTTTTCATGTCTATTGGGAGCTAATATATTTTTTTTTACTAACTTAACAAAATTTAATTAAAGTAATTGCTTAATTTTTTTTATTACTCAAAAAAACTTGTTTCATTTATTATTTATGTAATTATTATATTAATACTTCTATTATCTTTGAAAATTTAATCTTGTTTAGAATTTTATAGCAATGAATTAAGCAAAATTTAACGTAATCAGATTTTAGAAATAATCGCTTGAAAGTACTTAGAGTTGACAAATTTATTGTAATGAATCATCCTGATGCTATACTGAAAACATAATTTATCCCTTTTTCGTTGCGATTTTTTTAAAGGTGTGCTTTGCTGAGAAGAAGGTTCTCAAATTGGAAGAGATTGGATCCCCTCCTGTAAATAAGGATTCAAATCAGAGCAATTTTGCTTGGCCAAAGAATTGTAAGTTGAAAATTTTGTGCATAATAAACTTAAAATATATTTTTTTCCATTTTGCATTATTTTTTTGATTATTTTAAAATTATAATAAATGTTTGAGGCTTTTAAAACATATAAAATATTCAGTTAATTAACCAAATTTCTATTTTTTTGGTGTGTGTTTTTAAATAAAATATCGATATATGCTGAAATATTCTTTAGACAGATATTTGTATTAAATTAAATTTTTATAGCTCTTTCAGTTGTGAAACCTTCCAAATCTAGCTTCACCATGCGTAGGGAGTTAGACAAAGCACGGGAAGAGCAGGAATTGATATCTCAACTCAGAGAGGTATTTAATTTTCTCTATTTTAATTCAAATTATTGTACTTAATTTATCTAAAAAGTAAAATAATTTTGAACAATATATTGCTGAAAATATTGTCATTTAATGATGTTGAATAATAAATAATTTGAAGAGACCACAATAGCCTGGTCATAAGGTCTGAGCTTCAAAACTGAAGGGTTTTAGGTTTGACACCTGATTCCATCAAAAAATCATCATGTAAGCCGATCTGGTGCATTTTAAATCCATTGGGATAAAATGGATCGAAATTACAAAATCTGTTTCAAGATAGTCCTAGTAGTTTCAAAACTATCCAATTTCATGTTATATTATGATTAAATCAAAACAGATAAAGCTATGTTAATTAATACATTTCAGATCTTAGAGAGCCGACTGAAGTTGAAACTTCCTGCTGATCTAGAATCTGCTTTGAATGACGGCGTTTTTCTCTGTCATCTGGCCAACAACATTAGAGCTAATTCTGTGACCTGCATACATGTGCCTTCTCCTACTGTGGTTAGTTTTATTGTTAATGAATTACTATGATTAATTTAGCAATATAAATCTAATGTAGGTTAAAAAAAAGTTAAATATTTTATTTATGAATTACCTTTTAAATTATTTTAGCCATTAAAATGTATCTAAATATTTTTTAAGGTTTTTAAAATTGAAAAATCATTAAGACTATACTTAAACAAAACATTTGCCTTAGTTAACCTTTTTGTGACAGGTATGTAATATATGCATCACCAACCAATGTCTCCCACTGCCTTGCAAACTACCAGTACATTTCTAAAACTCATGGGACATTGATTCATTTGTGCATTTTAAATAATTTTTAAATGCCCCTAGATGGTTTCCTCTGCCTATTACTGTTGAAATAAAGATAGTTTTGGTATGCTGACCTTCAGTCGCATTCGGTCTTTGGTATTTTATTTGTAAGTTTTGTAGGGGAGGGGGTTAAGAGTAATCAAAATAAACATTACTGGGTTATGTAATTTTACATTTGAATGTAATTTTACAGAATTTTTTTTTTTATGTAATTTTACAGAATCATTCACTTTTTTGATCTCCTTCTGAATTCTTTTCTTATCTTATTTTCTTTATTAACAAGTAACCATAACTAGATTTTTAAACTGAATCTCTTAAAAATTATTTGTTATTGCACAACTCTAAAAAAATAAACTGCATTGTTACTGTTATTTCTCAATATCTGCAATAACAATATGTATAAGATTCTTAATTTTGTATTTATGCATTTCGAAGGTAAAAGAATTTGAAGGCTTTGATTTTTCTAAATCTCGAGGTTCTTTAAGTTAATCTCATTTTGTTTTATTTTGGGAAAAAAGTTAAAATCTAACTTTTAATAGTTTGTTTTTGAGGCAGTAGAAAACCTGCACAAATGATCAGAAACACATAATTGGATATTTCATTTTGAGAGGTCAGCTGCCGAACATTTTTCTGAACAAGTAATGTTACTTCATTTAGAAATTTTCTGTATTATTTCAGAGTTTTTTTTAAATTAAAAAAAGTCATGTAGCAGATGAAGATAAATGGTGGTGAAATGCAATCTTGATGAAGACTTTTTTTAGATAATTCTAGTACTAAAGCGGGCATTTTTCCAATAGGCTTGAAGTATTCTATTTAAAGAAAGTTATGAATAAATTTTGGAATATTAACAGTAACATCTAGTTGAAGATAATTGTAAAGGCTATGTGTGCTTATGAAATGTGAATCTGAGACATAGCATTGAACTTTGTGGGAAATGAATTCTGAGCATAATTTATGTTAGATAATGTACCAGAATATGCAGTATGAGTAAGATTTGAAGAATTTAGGAGAATGAAATTGAAATTTTGTAGTCAATCAAAAAATCATTACTATTTGAAGTAGTTCTATTTCAACCCTATAAAGCTTTGATGTAGATCTAAGTCACCTAAATATAAATACAAGTTCAGGAAATGAATAAAAAAAAGTGTATATATTTGCTATATTATGGCCTTAAAGAGCATATAAATTTATGATAGTAAATTTTATTTCAGTAGTGACTTTATTGGCCAACCTTTTTATATTAATGTTTTGAGGGATTCTAATTGGAACGATTTTATCAGATCCTGCCTTGGGACCTATAATAGATAACACTAGGAAAATTTAATTTGGGTGAATAGGAAAAGACCCAGGCTGAGTTGAGATGATGAGATGATGATCTGAAAAAAGATAATGATCTTTTGAAATAACCCAGAATTGTTCCGTAAAAAAAGGGGGGCTTAGTATTCCTTAATTTATTATTTTAATTTTTAAAACCTCTGTAAAGCCTTCCATTTAATTTTTAAAACCTCTTGTTTACTGAATAAATGCTATTCAGACACAAAACAAGAAGGGAAAGAAAATTTTGAAGGAAAAAAGATTGAGAAATAAATGTGGAAAAAGCATGTTTAAAAGAGGGGATCCTCCATTTAAATTCGGATAAACTATTTAAATGGAAAATTAAGTGCAAGTTTTTCACTGCAGATTCTTGCTTCTGTTGCATCAAAATACCATTAAATTTGCAAATTTGTTTAATACTTTTTCTTCTTCTTCTGATTAGCAAGTCAGTTTTTTCAACCTGTTTAAATATAGCAGAAATGTTTTTCAGCCATATTTTATTCAAATATTTTAAAGAGAGCTTTTGATAGCTTTATCATTTTTTCATCAATAGAGTCTGGTTGAATAATAGAATCTGTTTTGTCATTTGGCTGATAAAATTTGATGGTTGTAGAATAAAAGTTTTCTTTCTTACCTGTTATGTAATCTTGATTCTTTCGCTCCATTTCTGCTGTTATTGTATCAGGAGCAAATTTTCGCCATAACTAGGTATGCACCTTGACCATTGATACACTTTTGGTGATTCTGGTGCTCTCCATCATAGGATTGTAAATGAGATCTGACACATTTTTGCATTATTGCAAAACTGTAACATCTTGCTCATTGCTCAGATGGTAGATAAAAGATTAGATTTATTTTATTTTATTGTAAACTAGATATTCTGTGAATCTGGCAAGAAAGTTTCAAGAATGTTGATAAAAACTGCTGATATTTTTAATGCCACATACTGTTTTAAAAATCAATGCATTTCATATTTTTCTGTTGCATTATGTTTGTTTAATTCTTCAAGTTTATTTGTAGGCATATCAGATTTAAAAAAAAAAAAAAACACGCTTCCATATTGCATCCGATACGACTGTAATATTTATATATCTTTCTAAGTTTAACAGTTGTGCAAAACAAACTGGATTTTGAATCACATTCATAATTGTTAAAATGTTTTTATTCTGTTGCTTGAAATAATAGTAACCTTACTTTTAACTATTAGCATTAAAATTAAGATTTTTACAGTTAATATAAATAAGTAAATGTTTTTTAAAAATTAAAATTTAACTATAAAAATATTTCTGCATGCAACATTATAAGCTGTTCTAAAATGTATCAGAAATCACTAATTGTATCATTTTTCTTCCCTTAAATTATAATTCTTTTACCTGAAACTTATAATGCCATCATAGTATTACATTCATTTATGAAGTCAATAAGATATTGAACATATCCTTTGGATCCTTTTATCTGGAATGATTCATTGCTTCAGATCTGATTGCAATAAATATTTCATATTTGACTTAAGAAATTATATCAAATTTCTTTTAGGCAGAATTACTAGTTTCAATTTAAGATTCAACTTTAAGAATGAAGAAGTGTTGCTAAATTCTAGGAATGTAGCAGGGAATTATATTAGTTGGATTTAAATTAATTCTGTTTTTCTTGCAGCCTAAGTTGACGGTTGCCAAGTGCAGACGGAATGCTGATAACTTTCTGGAGGCTTGTAGGCGTCTGGGAGTGCCAAATGTAAGTGACATTAATTACTGATTTGAAAATATTTATTTTGTATATTTATCTGAATAAGATAATTAAACAGTAAATTTGATTCTATTTTTTTAGGTTATGTGTTGTTTTTAACATCATAATATTATTAAGTTAGAGTTTGCTATTGAAATACATATTTTTATAGAAAGCATATGGATATAATATTTTTGTTCACAATTTGAAAGGTCCCATGTTAAAAATTAATGGGGCTTCTCTTTGAAGACTGATAAGTTGAATTATTGATACTAAAGGACTGACTGGCTTTGAAATATGTTTGAATTATAATAATGAAGGGATACCTGTTAATAATTTTGATTGGTGGTTTTCTTGCACTTTTAAATTATACTTTCTCCAGAAACTGTAATATATAGTTTCTAAATGAATTCTTTTCAATAAGATGTTGTATTTAAAAAAGAAAATAGAATATTGAAAGTGTCTTGAAATTTGAATTCTAATCATCATTTTATTAAAAAGAAATTATTTACTTTTAAATTTTACTTTGAGTTACATTTGTTTTATGCTTTTAAATTTTTGGGTTATTTGAATTTTTTCTAATATACTAATTTTTTTAATAAAAATAAAATAAAAAATATTTTACTCAATTAATTCAATCATTCTCAAAAGATACGATTCATTGATATTTTTTATTTGTATTTATGCAATTGTATAAGATTTTTTTTTAACTTAAAAAAGAAAAATTTTGTATTAATATTTTGTTAAATAAATAATTGTTAAGGGAACAACTAATTTTAACAGTTCTATTGCAAAATCTTTGGGAAAATAAAATAAATATAATTTGAAAATGATTATTCAAAAGAAAATAAAACATTATTGAGATCTCAGATCTTGAAAAAATTGTATAATGCAATGAACAGAATGCTAAATATATTCAAAAACTATCTAAATGCTAAATAAGCAACAACAACAACAAAATTATTTTTGAAATTTGATGTAAATACATCAGACTTATTTGATGTCCGAGATTCCATTTTTATTTATCTGTTAATAATTTATCTATTCTTATTCTTGTAGAATTGTTTGATAATAAAAGAAAATCAATGCCTTAAGCTATAAAAATAAAATAATTTTCTTATATTGTGTATTACTGTTCAATAGTGAAAGGTTAAAGTAGTTAATTATAAAGACTGCTAAACATAACTTATGAGTTTAAGTATTTTCTGCTTTCTTCATTGTTATTGAATTTTTCTTCCTTAGTATTTGTTATTCACTTTCGTTATTTCTCATTGTTTTGTTCCTCTGTACATAAAAGTCTTCTGTTTATTTTTCCAAAAATTTATATAAAAAGAGAATTAGTACATTTTTTTTCTTGGATTTTATAATCATTCACAAATTTAAAATAAATTCATTTATATTGATTTGTTGATTCTTTCTTTCAACAAATTCTGTTTTCTTGTCATTATTTTATGAGAAAATAAAAATGGAATGAGATGTACATTAATTGACTATTGATTAGTGGAATTGGTTTTCTTTTTTTCAGATTATTGGATATATTTATGGTGTAGAAAAGTTAAGATTTTACAAACTGTTATCTTCCACTTCTGTTCCTCTAAATTTTGTTTTAGGAAATTATCATAACTAAGTTTTGGAAAATAATTTTTCTCTTCAATACATTATTTGTTTTTTCTTCTCTTTTCAAAGTTAAAAACGTTTTTTTTTCTTTTTCTTTTTGCTTTTATCTGCTTTTTCTGATGAAAATTATTTTTCATACTTAAGACAGCTTGTTTCCTAAGTTTGTTTGATATAGTGTTTAAAAATGCTAGTCTGTTTTCGATTGAATTTTTTAGAAATAAGTGAATATGTTTATTGATATGATAGTTTGATAACTGGATTTGCATTTAAAATTGATATAGAAAAAAGCTAACAAAAATATATTGAAGGCATTTTTTAGCTATTATATAAACTCATTTAGAACTTTGTAACATGAAATATAAACTTGAGTCTGAGTATCTACACTGAGAATTAAATAGTTCACTAATTTTGTAAAGAAGATATTACTTAAATTTTTTTTCTGTTAATTGAATCAACATTTAGTAATATTACAACAGTTTTTTAAACAAAGCGGCATATTTTTCGGACAAATTGTTTTTGGCATTAAAAATAAAATCGTTTGAGTAAATGTGTGACTAGTTTCTTAAAAAACATAGTTGCCTTTAAAACAAACAAAAAAAAATCTAATTGAAGATAAACCATCAATTCTTTTTTGCGTATTAGTTTTTTTAAACTGTTATATTAAGTGTATGGAACTTAACATTGAAATAGACCCTTTAAGGAGTATTTTAACTGTGAAAAATTCTTAAAACTTTTAATTGTGGATTTTAGTGGAGTTCTTAAGTTTTTTGTATTAGTCCAAAGCTGTTTTCTAATATTTAATGTTCTTGCCTTATTTCAGGCAGAACTGCAGTCTTGGGCAGAAGCCTTTCTCCACTCCAAAGAAACCTTTCACACCAAAGATACTTCTAATTCTGCTACTGAAGTCATTTTTAGCTGTTTTTTGCTTGCCATTTTTGTTGGCACCGCTATTTTCCTATATGAATTTCCTGATCTGGAATGAGATATCGTTTGTGCTTGCAACTATTTTTTTATGCCTAGATGTTATCGAATCAAACATATTGTGCTCATTATAAAAAGCTATTTACATTAAATGTACCTAAGTTATATATATATATACACACACATATACAGTCAATCTACTTATTTAATAAACAAAAGAAAATTTGTCTTGTCTTTTTGATATTGATTTTTTTTGGTTATACATTTGTCAGTAACACTGCTATAAAGTACCTTTTTTTAAAAAAATCCTGCAATATTAAGTATTTATAAAATAAGTTATGTGTAAAAATTCTAAAGTTTGAAAATACTGCTTTTTAGACACTAAAATAAATTTAATTCATAAATATAAAATTGAATATTTTACTTCCATTTCATTAGCAATTCTAGCTGTATTTCTAATTTAGTGATTAATTGAAGAATTTTTCATCTTCAAGAAATAATTATTTTTGGAGATAGAATCTCTTTATTTTCATTGAAAGTTTAGAAAGTGGATTAAGAAATTAAAAAAAAATAATTTTATGTTTGTCATTGAAAAGTTGTTCAAAAGGAATAGTTAAATTTTCCATTAATGCTTAAATTTTTTAAAATTTTAAATCAGCTTTTACATTTTGGTAGAAGTATTTTATGATTTGTTTAGGAAAAATTAAGATCATTAATTAAAAAGCCAGTAATATATTTTTGCTAAAGATTTTACAATTATTAAATTTACTACTCTTGTAATTCCCCACCCCTTCTTTTTTAAAAAAAGGAAATTATTGTTATCAGCTGTATTAATTTATCACATACTTAGCTATTTAATTAAATTATTGTAAGGCATTTTTTAAAAAAATAACAAATCTAATTTATTATAAAAAATTCTCATAATATGAAGTATCCATTATAACTTGTGTTCTGTGAGTATATTATTTTCATTAAAAAAAAAAAAATCTGACTGTCGTTCCGCTGCATATGTAGTCTCTAATCACAATAAATATAAAACTAATCTATTTTTGTCAGTTACAAATAAAATGTCAAATTTGGTCATTCTGACTTTTCAAATGCTCTCAACTGAATCAAATATTTACATTATAATAAGAAAAAAAGAAATATAAATATATAAAGATACATGAATATCATATTGAATTTAAATGAAATAATATATAATAAATAAACATATTCTATAAATTACATACAATTTCTATTATACAATGGTTTACACTTAGTTCTTTTGGGCTCATCATTAGAATCAACAAAATAACTATCATTTTTCAAAAAACTTTTCTGGGCTCTTAACTGGCTGACCGAAGTTATAGTGGCATTAATGAGGGGGGAAGGGCATGGCTAATTGCTAGTTGTGTGATCTCATGTGTATCACTAAATATTTCTGTGATAACCTTTGATCCTCCTTACCATGTTAGAGGTTTTATTGATTCTCCTGTTGCCTTAGGATTTCATCTAATATTACAGTCTCTCCATTTTCAAAGCATAATATGTCAAAACTTTTTATTTTATTGTAATATACTCTAATTTTCTCTTGCTCCTATATCAGTTTTTTTTTTTTCTTTTTGTTTTTTTTTTTTTTTTTTTTTTTTTTGTTGGTTTAGCTCTTAGTTGTAATTCTTTTGAATCATTTCAAACTGCATCTTCATCATCATCGAGTAATCTGAAAATCTCATCTTTATCTAAATATTATACGAACTCTCTTATCCATTCAGTTGTCTAGTTTATAATTCAGTATTTCTTTTTTTGTGTGTGTGTGTGCGATTTCATCCCAAGCTTTTTGATAGAACATTATTCAAGAATCATATGATATCCTTGTTGCATGAAGAGCTTAATGGTTAGAGGTAAATTAGGTAAATTAAAAACTGCTATTTCTTAAGCTAAAAGTCATCTTCTCAGATTGCCCAGGAAATTTATGCATTTTTGGTTAACAGTATTTGTAAATATCCATTTGCGAAATCCCAAATTATAAAAAACTGCATCTATGTAATTAGTTCAAAAAATCTTCAATTTCAGTAAATGGAAACTATTTTTTATAGTCTGACTATAGTTAATGACCAATCTGTTCTCATCTGTCTTTTTCTTGACTTAGTATGATAAGACTGGCATACAGATGGGTGATACAGATGCGGTACAGATGTGATTGATACAGATACAGATGTGATTGATTACATTTAATATTATGAGTCATTCACTTTATATTATTAAAATCTACTGGTCCTCAGCTGATGTATTCAAATCTACACAAAAATATTCATTAAATGTCATCACGATACCTTTTAATATTATTAGATTTGAAATAGAAAATTGAAAGATCCTTCTTTTTTATTCAGCTTTAACAACTGGAAATTCTAGCACTTCCTCCTTGTAAGGAAAAATCCAAAAGTAATTTCCCCCTAGGGGTGACAGGTGCATTTTTGTTATCTGGACTGGATTATATCAGTTTGATTTGATTTAAATCGAAAACTTGGTTTCTAGACCTAACTTGAAATATGTTGAATAATCATAGTTTATTGTAGCTCACATTTGAATTATGAAAATATAAAGGATGAAAAAATGCTTTGAGTGTTAAAGACAATCTGAAATTTTTAATTTAGTATGAAAGTTTATGAATAATAAACCATTGCAATGCTTCTTTATATAGGAAAATTTCATAGTTCAAATTTATGTGAAAATTAAGGTGTGTTGGTGATCCTAGAGATGATAAACATGTTGAAAACACTTCAACTAACACCAAAATGAGTCAAATTGCTAATTTTGAACTCAGTGTCCAAGATTGTTCAATGGATTGTATAAAAACTTCATGTATATAAACACTAAATGAATTGTTAAGGAATAACTGTTGATGAATATCTAAAATGTTTTTAAATTCTTACTTTTGAAATAAGTTTTGAATTGAAAGGATTTTAGATAAGATTGGGTTAATCTTTTTTCCTTGATGTTATTAAAATCTAATTGATTTGGTCCAATTCAGTCATTGTTAATAGTTGGTCAGTAGTATCAAAATTCTGAAGTACCTAAATGATGTCTTTAAATAGTAGATAAAAATTGAGGATTCAGCATTTCTGCTCATTATTAATGTAAAATTAGCAACATTTTAAGCCTGCATTTTTTCTTAATAATTTTTTCAGACTGTTAAGTTAAAAAGGAATGAACTTTTAGGTATAAACATTTAATAAATGAGATACATGACTTTGTTCAATTTATTTCAAATACCTAACATATATAATATTATGCATTCAATATTGTTTTTTTTTTATCAGAGTATAGAAATGCAATTAAAACATAAAGTAACACTATAATTTTCCAACATTTTTAATTGCATGTATTCATTTTAGTTGTCTGATTTAATTTAAAACTGACATAACATCGACAATAACAAAATTGATTGCTGTATTCTCAGTTTTATTTTTGATTTGCAGTTATTTCTGTGTAAAAAAATAAATAAATCATTTCCAATAAAATATTAAAATATTTTCAATAGCAAATATGGTGGAAAAAATCTAAGCATGGGATTTCAAGATAGATTATTATAGATAGATCAAGTTTATTATTTAAGTACAAGCCAATAAAGTGCATTTTTATTGGTAACCTATTTTGTTATTGCAATCTTTTAATTATCTCTTTTTTAATATTTGTTAAGTCGCGAGAAATTTAGAATTTGTTTTAGAATTAGATTGGGAATTGAAAAACGAAAATTACAAGATAGTTATTAGATTCCATTTATTATTTTTTTTTTTTAAAAAAAAAGGTTCTTAAAGAAAATTTTAAATTATCTGGTGTTTATATGATAAACTTAGTCTTTTGATTATTTATTTTTAATGTTATGTGGATGAACTCTTCTGCTTTAAAAATAATAATTCCGATTCTGTTGAAATCTTTTCTGATTTAATTTGCAGATTTTATATTTTAATCCCTTGAAAATGTGACAAAATTGTTTTAAGTCAATGGCAAGGTTAATTTAATTAATTGTTACATTTTGTTTTAATGAAAATAAAAAGTTTGAAGCTTTGAAGATAAACTTTAGGGGGGTTCCCCCCACCTTCTTAAGAATTGACCTAGGAATGGCTTAAACAATGATGTTTCTGCAATTAAAATGCTCAACATTTTAAAGATTATTAGTTAAGTTAATCTTTAATCTTAAAATTCTAAAGAAAAGAAAATTTTTTAACTCCAACTTTTGAATAATGAAATTTCTAGGTTTAAAGGATGAAAATTGGTATTTATAATCAATTCATTGAAAATATATTATTCCTAGCAAAATTTATTTTGTATTTTCTATATATAATAAATATTTGCTATATATAAAAATTTTTGGTTTTTAAACTTATTTAAAATTATTTAAGAAAAGGAACAAATGGACAGAATGATTCATGTTAGTGTGAAATAATGATGAAATAAAGCACAACCTATTTATTTGGTGATACATACATAGAAAAGTATTAACATACGAATGCAATAACACACAATGTTAAATTATTTAATGGTAGAACTTATAATTTTTATATTTCTTCTTTACTTGCTTTTTTCCTTTCTTCATATATATTTTATAATCTAATATAACCATATTTAGATCATAGGAATGTGAATACCAGGAACTGGATTCTCATTAGCAAGGTTTAAATTATCTAAAAGTATATTTATGTATTGATTTTATTTAAAACTTTCAAATGTATCTATATTGTTGAGTGGTATACAACTCTCAGACCGAAATAAGTTTATTACAAAATTGTAATGTTTGTTAATTATTTTTCCAAGTTCACGTGTGACTTATTATTCCCCCAGCTGTAGAATTGCTTATTTTACGTTCGATCCCAATTTCTTGCATATGCAAATACTTCTTTCACTTGAAATAAAGGAATATATCCTCTTCTCATAGCATTTGACGTAGGAATATCTTCCAAATTCCTGCATATAATAAAATAATTCTCTTGATTGATATCAATAGACTTCAACTTAATTAACATGAATGACCATAAAGAAAAACCTGATATTATTGGGTCTCTAAATAAAATTTTATAGCCTTTAAAATGAAATTTCATATGTATACAGAATCCAAAGAACATATATATATATATATATATTAAAGTTAATTTCTTAATTTGAATTTTTGTGCATTAGTTTAATATTATAGACTCTCTCCTTTCAGGATCTTCTATGCTCACCACAGGATATTCTAGGGGAACAAGGGGGTCTGGTGCGAATTGCTATAACAGTTCAAGAACTCGCCACACAAAGCAACAAAACTTAGCCAGACACTTTTATACTAGTCTATTTATTCATTTGACCTGCACATATGTTTTGTTTTGTTGCAAAAATATCTACAGGATCTGCACAAATAGATCTATTGTGACCTCAGTGAACGTCTCAAGCAAATTTTTCACTGACCGAGTTCTTCTTTACTTCCTGTGACCGGTATCATCTAGTTTTGCAAAGATGCTTTTTGTGTATGACAATTCTTGGATGACTGTTATTTTCTGTGTTGAATTTTCATAAAGCATGCATTTGAACTTTAAAATTGCACACTCACAAGCAAAAATAATTAAAGTAATCTAGTCATCTGGTAATTAGCTTCTGCTCAAATGTACAAAATGTAAACCCAAAATATTATTTCATATGATTATGCTGTAAATATCATCAGTAAGGTTGTTTGCAAATTATGCTGTGCTTGACAAAGTGATTGCTTTTAGTATAATTCACAGGATTTGTACTTGATTAATTTTACTGTTTATTTTACAGATAAATTGCATGAGCATTTTTTTTTTTTTTTTTTTTTTGCATATTCCATTTTTTTTAAAGGATGTGTAGTAATTCTGCATTTTATATATTAAATTTGCATACCACTTAACAGAAAATTAAAAAAAACATTTTTTTAATATAAAAAAGTGAATTCTATAAATAGAATTTATTTATGTATTGTAAAAAAATATTGCAAATAGAGTGTAGGTTCCTAGTCGAAGTAGCAGAAATAATCTTATGATGAGATTTGCTGATTGAAGAAATGTTTTCATTCTAATTAACCTATGAAAATTATTTATTCTTTCAGATGTGAGATTAGAAATCTTGTAATAAATGCTCCATATTCATTTTTCATTTTCAAATTGATCTCTATTAAAAAAATCATGATTTATCATTTTATTTTGATGTATAAATTTTTATATCTTATTTATGTTTTATGAGTCTTTGTATATAAGCTTGTTATGTTAATGTTTTGTCAATTTTGTATTGCAATATGTTGTATTTAATAGAGGATCATCATATTATCATGTCATTTAATTCATTATATTCCAGATAAAAAAACTCAATAAATTTCACACAATTTTAAAGGAGCTTTATATTAAATCCTGTTCAGAATTTCCTGGACTTTTAAACATTGTGGAGGGGATAAATGACTTGATTGGATTTGATTGAAATATATATGCACATTTTTTTAAATATAATGATTTTGTATTTTATTTAATAACATCATATTTTTAATATTATTTTACCAATTTTTTATTTCTTAGAAATACTAAGCTTTATTAAAAATTCTTTTTTTTTTCTGCCCCTCATCCCACCTTACTAAAAATTTAATCTTGTATACAAGACATACGATAATAAAAACGACAGTGCCTATTCTATCGATTATTATCTTTTTGTATTTAGCCATAAATACTTTCAGAATCTTGTAACATGTTATGATCAGGAATACCTTTGTATAATGTTGTATTTTATCAATGTTATCAGATAAAATTAATCATTTCTGGATTTATTTTGATACTCACTTTTTTTTATGTAAACAAATTTTGTTACCTCTTTGTAAAGCACTTTATTAGACTATAATTTTGAATTGGGGGGAAAATGCCAGAATAAAGTTAGTACTCTCTGTAGAAATTTTCATGTGTTGTTTTCTAAAAATATCGGCTTATGATTATTTTCTAATATCTAGAGTGTAATTTCTTTACTCCATTAATAAATTTAAAGTGGATGAATTTATTGATTTATTTCCACCATAAACACATTCACTGCTATGTTGGATTTACAATAATTCCCAGTTATCTTTAATTTTTATTATTAAATCTTTTTAAAATCATGTATTAATAACCTTATTATCCACAACCAATAATAATATAAAGAACATAATAAAAGCTTATTTTTATTAGCAACTTGCTTTAATTGTATTAAAAAATTTAATTTTTTTCATGGACACATTTCTGTGTTTGAATGTATATAAATATGATTTTAAAATAGTTTCAGAAATATTTGTTAAAGATTTTAGAAAATAAATTTTGCATCTTTCTCATGCTTAGTAGTCGATAAAAGAATTCTTACCCCATGTTTAGCTATTGCATAGGATTAGTGTCTTTAATTTAAGGAACTGTGCGTTTCCATCATCATCAATGAATGTGTTAATAAGAACTCATCTAACCATTTGCGCTTCTTTATAAGGGAACTTTTTATTGATTTGTGGTTTTTCAAAATTGATTGTGTGAAACTTTGATCAATGAAAATTAAAAATAATCACTTTGTGATTGTTTTATTTTCAGCATTTTTTATTTAATTAAAATTAATACTTATCTTTTTATATCTGAAAAAAAAATCATTTTAAGAAAGCAATAATTAAAATATCTAGTTAAAGGAAACATGCATGCATTTTGTAATTAATTTAATTAAGCTAATGAATTATTACATTTTTGCTGTTGGGTGAATGATTATTTTTTTGGTGAATAATGATATAAGTGAATTATTGAATATCAGTCTTTCTTTAAGACAACAATGACAACTACTAAGATATTTGTAAATAGAGTATCGGCTTTTGGCATTTCTTAGCATTAACTTTTGATAGTTCTGAATTTAATTACTTCATCTGTGAAATATAAATTATCATTGAATCATCTGTGAAATATATATTATCATTGAATCATCTGTGAAATATATATTATCATTGCTATGCTGCAGTTCTTCAAATTAGAATGAAAGTGAAAAAACTTATTAAATATTCAAATCTCCAAATCAATATGATAACAGGTCTGTCACTGAACATTAATCTTTTATACATAATTAATTTGAATATTATGTTTACTTTATGTGAAATATGCTATAATAAATTTTCATTAAATGATGGATGAAAATAATGTCCTTTATGCATTTTTTGTATTTCACACACTTATATATTTTTATGGTTGATACATTTTTCTGTTTATTTACTTAAAAGTCAAATTTACTCAAATAATTTTTTCTGTTATTTGTCGAAATATTAAATTATCTTACAGTATTTCTAAAATTTTAAATGTTGCAGATTTGTGATTGAAACCACCGATTTGTAGTAACAAAAGTATTATGTAGTATTTGTTTTAAGTATAGTTAATTTTATTATTTGAATACAATTTTATTATACCAAAATATTTTTTAATCTTAGTATTGTATTTAATGAAATATTAAGTTCGTAATTGTATTGCTCTAAAACAATTGTTTTATCCAGTTTAATTATATCTTTTCCTTAATGTCATTAATAACATTTCTTGTTGAACTGAATGATTTATTGTTGTATTTTATAATCTTTTACATCTGAATTAATTTTTTATCATTAAATTGTATGAATTTTTTTTATATATTTTATAAAAAATTCCATTTAAATTTTTTGCACATGACCTGTATTTCTGTGATTTTTTTTCTATATTCTTTTATGTTTTATACAAATGCTCTTACTGTTTTGCTACAAATTAATTTATACTTTATACTTGATTATTCTATTAGCATATTTTGCTGTGAAAAATTAATATGGATTAATTCATTTATTTTATTTAATTATAAAAAGGTCTATGAAATTTAATTTTTACCCAAAGTTATTATTGACTATGATTGATTCTCTGATTATATGATGTATGTGATGTTAGACTGTACTTATTATTTATTTTGTTCTAAAATTGAAAATGAGTACTTAATTTTTGAAGTAGAAATGTTACTAATTTATTTTATATTATCTCTAGTAATATATATCCAAATTTAATTTTTTTTTTTTTAATTCATCAAAAGTATACTTAATCTGTTTCAATATTGTTTATAAAAACAATGTTGTGTAACTTGTATGTTTTAACAAGGTGCTCAACAAAACATGTAAATGAAATTTTTTAATACTGAATAATAAATGTATATTATAATGATACTGTTTTGTAGAAATGTTAAATTGGCATGCTTTTCTCTGGTTAGGTGCAACATATACAATTTTTATAATCATCTTCAATATTAGATAATTTAAAGCATAAATTATGCTATACTGCAATTCTACTAATTTATATTTCAAATTTTTTAAATCTTAGAATCATTATTTTTCTCCTTTCATTTCTTTAAAAAATATCACGAAAATATGTAACAAATCTTTCCTCTGCATATGGATTTGCTAATTAAATATTTTTAATAATTCTTGAGACTCTCGAAGACCGGAAATTGAAATGTCATCCAAAATATTCTTAGTTGAAGTTAAATTATCCAAACAGTTCTGTTTTTATTATTGCTAATTAACACATTAAAGGCAAGGGATCTTGATGAAAGTATGCTAGATGACATGGATCAAATCATAGTACTACGACTCCCGCTTTTAATGTGTTAATTTTGCTTCGATTTATTTGATACATATAAATTAATGTAGGTTTAATTTAATCAGTTGTCTTTCTTTATACTAGAAATTGATTTTTAAAAAAGATTAATTCATAGATTAGATATTGTGAATCATATTTTTTTTAATTAAAATTAATTTGAATATACTTTCCTTTCAAATACAGATGTGAAACTTTTCATCAATTTAACCTTCTTCCTCCTTTATATATAAGATAAAGTATGCATTTGACCTATTTCAATAATTAACACATTTTTATTAATGATTAAAATTCAAGATCCGAATGAAAAATTTTTTCTAGAAATATATGCCAAGCAGAATTTTCTTTCCGAGTTCCTTCTGAAGAATTTCTGGTATTTTTCTATAGCATCGTAAAAAATGTCATAGTTAATGTCAAAAATTCTAATAAAAACGTATCATGTGATAAATAATACCTTGCATAAACCTCACAAAGAAAAAGCCTGATCATACATAGAAACTTTAAAATAAATATTACATATGAGCACTTTTTTATAATTTATTTATGGCTAAATTTTGATTTTTATTAAAAAATAAGGATAAATTTTTATAAAATGTATTCTTTTAAGAATTTTGTTATTATTAGTTTCTCTTTATATATTTTTAATAGAGCTCATTTATTAAATATTCAAAAAAATTATAATTCGTTATAATCATTTATCTAATTATGATTTTGTAACAAGTTGTATGAGCAGTAGATTTTCTCATGTGATAATGATACAGCACAAATGCATTATCTGAGGGCAGAGTAGTAAATTTTGTATTTTGATTCTTTTTTATAGTTGAATAACACAATTTAATAAAATAGAAATTAGTTTATTTTAAAATCCTTTATCATACAACCATTCTTTAATTATATCTACATGACGACCTCTAATATTTACAGAACAGCACATTTCATTTACATGGGATTCTACTTCTTCACCCAATATTTCTTGCAAAAATTGTTTAAGATCTACTTCAAATGCCTATAAAGAGAGAGTAATATATATTTAATAATATTATATATAAATTGAATGTATTACTAAAATTTATGACATTCTTTTTGGAGATAATTACATTGTAAAAAAAATGAAACTCAATAACTATTATACAAAAAGTATGTCTATACATTTATATAAAACAGTAACAATTGAATTATAACTAAACAAAAATATACTAGACAGAACATTACCTTAACTGTTTATGATGGATTAGAGCTTCATGCATTTTACTGCTTACATTTTATAAAATTCTAAATATGTAAAAATATTTAGATACAAAAACATAAAGTTTCATACATAAACTGTTTCTATTTTATCTAACGGCAATGAATATACATTAAATAACATTTAATTAATCAGACCTATAATTTCAAAATTCATTAATTCAAACACAAATGCCCATTAAAAGCTATAATCAGTGTGTATAAAAATACTGCATGTACACTTATTAAATTGCTTAGTTTGTAATTAAATATTCTATATGGTCCTAATATGGAATGTTTAATAATTGCAAACTTTAATTTATTGATGTGATTCTGTATTCAAAAGCAGAATAATCAATATTTTAAATTCAGTAATAATTATACAAATAACAGGATGTTTTTATACCCAAATATCTCCTTGAATTTTCTTCACTCGTGTTACACGCACTCTGTCCTTGTATACATGATCTTCATACACAGGAAGCATATGATTCCTAGTTCTCTCAACAAAGTATGGCAAATCTGGCAAAGTTTCTAGAGAGAAGGCAGAGGATAAGTAACACAAGGAAGTATAGGGGGGGGGGGAATGCTAAAATATAAGTACTTATTACAATGAATATTTGGTAATACAATTAAATATAAAAAGTAATGAAATTTTATTAAAAAAAAGAGAAATTACTGTTATAAATGCTTAATATAATGCTTTTGCAATGGGAAACATGCTAAGATTAGATTTTTAAAAAAAAGTCATTTAAAGCAAGGCATTATGAATAAATTATGTTCTCTGAAATTTTTGAAGGTATCCAAAATGAAGGCACAAAGGAAAAAAAAAAAGTTAACTATTATTATTACAGAAAAAATATACACAGTCAAAAGTATTGCTTTCATGACATCTAAAACATATAATTATATAAAATATCTTTCCCTTTTTAAAAAGTGCTTTCAACTTCACAGAAAGGAGACAATTAATGTAGGAGGGTTATATATATATATATATATATTAAAATAAAGGAAAATGTAATTGCATTTCTGCATCAGTATCCACTGATAGATTAGAATAAAGAAATTTCATATGAACATATATTTTCTTAGGTAAACTAAAAAAAAACTTTCATATAAAAATTCCAACTTTTTCATATAAGGATTCTAACATTCTATAGCTTTAGATTTAAATCCTTGTAAAAGATACATTTGTTTTTGTCTAATAAAAATTTTTTTTTTCCAATTTAATTTATTTGGAAAATTAATCAGCAGACCTCCTAACCTCTCTCTATTTTTCATATGTTATTATTGTTTGAAAGCCTCTCAACAATAACAAATATTATAATTTTCAAATGTAAATTCATATTTCAATGGATAAAATGAATCCTAAGTTAAATTTACAACCAGAGATGAATTGGAATGAGCTTTGATGCAAATCATTAGAACATTTAATTATTCAAATTGAGATAATTCAATAATCTAAAATTAATGAATTTTCTATAGTACTGGACTGCTGGAAAGTTATCAGAATTTTTCCTATGAGATGATGATCAAGTAGGGAGGGGGAAATCACACATTAAATATTTTTTCCTTCTCAAAAATCTTAGGCCATCTTTTAAACAATTTTTGAAATTTTATTATTCTTCCAAAGGAAGTTTAACTGCAATCAAACAACAATGAAAGGCTTTTAATTTTTTGCCCTTTTTAAAAACTGCTCTTCTTTCAAATAGTAAAATTAAATATATAAAAATGTATTATAATTCTCATAGCAAGAAAATCCCTCTTATAGAATAGTGCATAAAAGTTTTTCTTTGAATTAGAAATTTCCATTGAATGATAAATATTTTTAAATTATAAAATATATTCTGCAGCACACATAGCTTTTCAATGCTGAATAATTCTACTTTTAATCCTTTAATTTTAAATGGATATGTTTAGTTTCAGCAAGAAAGTTATTATATTAGTTGAAATTTAGTCATTCCCATCTCAATTTAACAGGATGCTGAAATATAACATCTCTTCAAATTTTATGTGTGATGACAGAAAAATTGAGAAGATGAACAATACAAGGTTTTAAAGCTTATCAAGACTTAATGTTTAATATTTTGTAAAGAAAATAATTGAGAGAAAGTTCTATAACATATTTAATTTAAAATTTTGAAACTGTCAATCTATTTATCAAATATCAATCTTATATTAATTTCATTATATGAAACATCATATAATGATGTATAAAACTAATTTCTCTTTTTAACTTCAGTAGGATCATTTTCAGAACATTTTCTCCAAGAATAATACATCTTGGCTTCTTCCATACTTTTAACCTGATTTGAAACTTGCTATAATTATATTTTTAAAAATTAGTGGGTAAAATAAAATCCCCAAAGAAAATAAGAAATTATCAGAAACCTGATGGTTTTTTCCATCCAGCAGAAGAAATGTTTTTTGGAGGTTCTGGAACTCTAAGTTTTGGGAAGAGACGCTCAACAAAGTGCCACCTATCTTTCACTTCTTCAACCCCTGTGAATTTGGGATCCTTACTTTCAGCCCAAATATCTTCAGGTATTTTTTTAATACGAAAAGGATGAGCCTAGACAGGAAAAGTCAAAAGTAATGAATAAAATGAGAATGGATGCATACAATTATAAATAAAACATCTACTTCACATTGCTACAAAATAATACATGAAGTGAAACTAAATTTTAGAAGAATAAAAAAATTTAAACTAAATACTTGATTCTATACTTTAATGTTAAATATAAATGTTCTTAATTTTTTTCTTTATGAGAGGTACAAATGATACAGAAGATACTTCTCATTACTTATATATCACATTTACACTTCAACACTACTAGAATTTCCCTTGAAACACAATGAAGAAACATAAATACAATAAATTTAGAAATTGCAAAGACTATTTTAATATATAAATATTATTTAAATATAAAAAATGCACACCAGTAAAAACTATTTATTGGTCATGTCATCAAAATATTAGCAAAATTTGACAAAATTAATGTATTAATAATAATCTGTCAATGATTTCTAGGCATATCTTTACAACACAGATCTTCTTAACAAAAAATTATCAAATAATATTAGCCATACTAAAGATGTTTTCAATTTAAAAGTAAAAATATCTTTCCATGTTCAGATTTACTTACTAATGCACTCTCGGAAAACACAACTAAATTATTAATTACTTAAGGAAATACAAAATATCAAATACCTAAAAGATAGCATATATCATTTTTCGATTCGATCTTATTTTAGCCCACCTTTGGCGAATAATAAGAATTTTTTGGCGAAAGGTAAGAATTCTTTTTTCTTAACCTTTTAATTCAAATACTTTCAATGTGGCGAGATTTTGAAAGAGTCGCCAGAGGTGGGCTAAAATAGGATTTTACCCATTTCTCTTTCAGATGCAGGAGCTGCTCTTTCAAATAATAGCACCTCAATTTTATACTTTTTTTCAGATTTTGTCAAATATACTAATACATTTAAAATGACACATTATTTCTAAATCGAATTATAGTCTAAATTTAAGTTCAAAAGGAAAATTTGCACTAAAATTAACAGATAATAATCAGTAATACTAAATTATTTTTATTTTAATTCATATTGAAAAAAAAAATTCATCTAAAAAAAATTGCACTTGGGATTTTACAAGAAAATTCTCCATGAATTGAAACCATATTCATAATAATCATTAGAACAGCATTTTTGATTTTAAAAAGTAAGATTTAAAAATATAAAATAAGTTTAGAACCTTATAAATTAGTTCTTAACACATACAATTCTATAGAAGGGATATTATCGAGTAGATATAATAAAGAATAAATAATTGACGTGCAATCTATAAAAGAATTTGTTGGTAAAAGAAAAAGTAAATATAATCAATACTCAGAAAAGAGATAATTTACTTACAGGATCAAATGCCCTTGTAAACTCTGTACACCATGCTGTTCGTATATATAAAGTGTATAAACTGGATAGTTTCTGAAATTTTTTAGTTTTTGATGAAATTAAAGAAAAAAACATTTTTCACTCGGAGCTTATGTTTGTTTACTATTTATGATTTTAAGAGGACATGCTGAGCAGTTCCAGTTAAAAAAATTACTTAAAAATATCATGAAATAAAAAAACAATTTCTAATTAAAGATGGATATTTTATGCAAAAAAATTATGTCAAAAATGTTTCAGTTCATATAAAATTTTAAACGAATTTATAAATGACAGCTGATATCTAAGATAACTATTATTGCTATTAAAACTTCGATTTCTTAAATATGTCATTAAACTTTTGGTCTATAAATTGGTTTTGATATACAAGAACGTCATAAATAAAATTTATACATCCTTTAATTTTGGATATATATTTGAGTAATGAATATATATTTGAGTAGCACTAATGAATTGTACAGCTAATGTTTCCTAAATATAAGACTGGTGTAAAATTCTACAACTATTTCAATCACATGCTTCTATACGAGTTGTGTGTTTTTAGGTACTTCTACGCGCTGTAAGAGTATAGTGGCGATGTAAATTTGTTTGTTGTGGTAATAATAGTGGCTGATATGTCTCTCAATCAGAGGGAATTTCAGCTAAAAAGGAGTATCGAAAGCTGCTATGATCTCCCACGATTCTTCTGTGTGTGCTGTTTTCTTTCTTCTTCTAGCTGCAGAAACAATCCTACTAAATGAGAGGGGCCCACCGTACTGTGTGTGTCCATCTCGATCAACTAAAGCCGCTAACTCCTCTCTTGCAGGAGGTATTTTGCCAACCCACAATAATGAGGATTTCTTATTAATAATTTCATTGTAACTCCATATTGTCCGGAAAGCATTTGAATAGTCAGATCTGAAGAATACTTCTCAAAAAATGAATTTATTAAGGAGGAAAAAGGTAGAACACATGAAGAAGCATAAAATTTTAATTGTTGTCTAAGAATACAATTATAATCAACAAAAAACTCGTTTTAATTTTCTACAGCATAGATAGAACTGTTGTATTGAAGAAAAACACCTCTATGTAAAACTGGATTGTCAAAATTTTTGAATTTATGAAGTACAACAGTTGTGAAAACAAATGCAATTTTATATTATATAATAAAATGTTAAAATTCTGTAATATTCATGAATATGGAAGTTGGTGAATGACAATATTCTGAAGATTTATTAAATGGAAAATGCTGAAATTATAAGTTATCTGTGTAGAAGCAGGGATCTAAAAAATAATAAGTATAGATCATAAAATGAAGCAAATGCTATGTGTCATTACAAATATCAATGAATAAGCCATATATATTTTATTAAAAAGTTGTAGTTTTACTGCCTGCCTGCCCAATTTTTGATAAATTCGGTTTTTACAATATTTTCTTTGTTTAGAAGCAATATATTTGTGTAAAGTATTCATTAAAAAATCATGAAATACCAGTAGAAAAGTCACAAAATGGATAATATGCAATTTTACAACATATTTCAGTGAAAAGTTGATTTTATAGCATACATTAAAATTTATTTTGATTTACAGTTATAAAAGAAAAGAACTGTTTAATGTGAATTTGAAAAAATTAACATTGAAGCAGTGGCTGAAGTGCAAACATTTCTAGATTCTAAAAAAATTAAAGTTATTGAGATAAACTGAATTTTATTAGATTCAATGAATTACATTCCACTATTTTGATGCAACTATTTTTCTTTAATAATAGGCATATCTAAAAGTGTTATATATTAAAGCAAAGTTAAATTTAATATGGTATGCTTATTATTATAATTTTTTTTTCTCAGTAATACATGAAATTAGAAATGTTATTTATTATCAGTGTAATATAGATCAAAAGTCTGTTTAATCAGATTTGTTTTACGATGAACAAAATTAAAAGTAACAAAAAGGACCCATCCTAACAAAAAAAAAAAACCATCATTCAACTGATGGAATCAGAAGATCTGTATCGCTTCTGGACGGCTGTATATGATTATGAAGCCTCCGGAGATGATGAATTATCTCTTCGCCGTGGTGAGAAAGTTGAGGTTCTCTCAAAAGATTCCAAAATCTCAGGAGATGAGGGCTGGTGGACTGGGAAAATTGGCGATAAAGTTGGAATTTTTCCCAGTAATTTTGTATCCCAGCGAGATGTTAATCAGCCCTTTGAAATACCTTTTTCTGAGTTAGAATTAGAAGAAGTAATTGGTGTAGGTGGTTTTGGGAAAGTCTATCGAGGATTCTGGAGAGGAGAAGAAGTTGCAGTCAAAGCTGCACGTCAAGATCCAGACGAAGATATTAGTGTTACTGCAGAGAATGTACGTCAAGAGGCAAAACTATTTTGGTTACTAGATCATCCTAATATTGTCGCATTGAAAGGCGTATGCTTGGAAGAGCCAAATTTGTGTCTTGTGATGGAGTTTGCTCGAGGTGGGCCATTGAATCGAGTCCTTTCTGGTAAGAAGATACCTCCAGATGTACTTGTAAATTGGGCTATTCAGATTGCAAGGGGAATGAATTATCTTCATTACGAAGCACCTGTTTCTCTTATACATCGAGATTTAAAATCTAGTAATGGTAAGTTAGTTTTGTTCTTAATTTTATACATATATTTATGAATGTTTATGTTTCAGTATAAGGAAAATTTTGTATTAATATGCTGAAGATTTACTGATATCTGATGACTCAATCAGTACTATAGCTTAATCTTTTTAATAGTTTAAATAAAATATAAACTTAAATTTATGTAGCTTTCTTAAAATTCCACTGAGTACAGACTTTATACTTCAAGATGTAAAAAATATTAACTTGCATACTTCTTAATTGGCCAATAATAATAATAAATATATTATTACAAATACACACACACACATATATATATATATGCGTGTTTATTCATATTTTAGCAGTTGCATGCCCGAATAGACGAAACTTGAAATTTTCTTGTGTTTTGTTTTATCACGGGTGGCACAATGACAAGGAAGAAACAATGATGAGTTGACAGAAACTTGTATCTGAATACAAGTGCAATAGTGAACTAACTCTTTCCTTTCAAGATATTTACTATAAGATTTAATATGGATTTCTTTGACATATGTCTGTCAATTTAGAAAATGAGATCTTATCTGAGAGAAATTGTTGCAAGCATAAATTTTTATCCCTTCTCTTGAAGTGTGAGAAAATGCTGAAACCAATAATTTTACAGAGTGCATAAGCTTATCAAAAGTAAGAATTAGATCAGAAGATAAGAGAATGTTTTACAATGAACTTATTATAGGTTAGCTAAATTTAGATAATGGTGTAAAGTAATTAAAATTTTAATTAGATTAAGAGATATCAATACATACATACACATATATATTGGAACAAAGAATACCTGCATGTATTGGATAAAAATAAGTAAAGAGAATATGAAATTAAGGGAAGCAAATTATAGGTAATCTAAAGGGAATCTGAGTTTAAAAATCCATAAACTTGGTTATTAAGCTTCCTAAAGTAATTCTTCAGTCCTTTGCATACAATATAGTATTTTAAATAAATATTTAATTTAATTAGCATGAAATTAAAAAAATATATAAAATTTGAATCAGAAAGAATGAAAAGGAGTCTTACCAGCTAAGCTTCTGATCTATTGATCAATGGAAAAAAAAAGTAAAAAAAATTTTGGTCTATGATTAATATTTTTAATTATGATTTTAATTATTCCAAATGTTTAAGTAACTTGTTCCACAGTTACAAAAACTTGGTGTGATAAAGTTACTGAATTCGAAATGTAATCTATTAACTTATATTGTTAACCTATCAATACCCTAGCATGAAAGGAACTTAAAAAAAAAATCATTTTATTATTTTATTTGAAACATTTTGATATTAAAATTTGAATTTTAAATAAAATGGTTTTCATACAGAATCAATAGCCACTCTCATTCTTTTTATTATAAAACCAATATCAGTAATTTATTTTTAAAGTATTGAATTTAGATAAATTTGGAAGCACATTATTTTATTGTCTAATTTGTGAAAATTTTCCATCCTTCTAAAATAATTAAATTTTATTTCTTTTAAAATTTTTAGAAAATATTGCTTTTTATTGATAATAGTAATCAAAATCTGTGTAAATCCTTGATCACTTTATGTTTACCCTTGCATGAAATTTTCTGAATCTGAAAATTTTAATTGTGACATGGATCAAAACTTAAACTGTTAGGTTGCTTAAGAGTTAATGAGATAATTAATGTTTTATATGATCTTTTATAAATTCAAGTATATTAAAACCATCATTCCTGAAGAAAGTAATTTATAGATACGTTTCCATTATTAGCTGGGCACAGCGAGAAATTGCCAAATAATGTAAAGTTCCACCTGTTTTATTATTGATTTTGCTTGGTGACTTGGCTCGTATTTGGTGCACATTGCTGAGATTTGATCCAGGATAACAGAAATATGCCATTTATTAAAAATTATAAATATTTCTCCAATTTTTATTTTTATAGCTTAATGATTAGCATTTATTTCAGTGTCTCTTTACATCTGTAATATTGGATTTGATTAAAAGGGTCAATGAGAAGAATGTCACAAGTCTGATTTCTATATTACTATTAGCTTTTTCTAAAAATCATTTTAATCAAGGTAAATCTAAGCAGTGAGAGTTATAGCAATATCATACCCACCTCTCTCTAATGATGCCAGGAATATTTTAAATGTAAGCATTTCCCCCAAATTTAAATCTTGATTATCTCTAATTGATATTTTTGTTTACCTTCCCCCCCCCCCCAATTCAATTTATATTGCAGCTCTAAGTAAAATATGGTTTGAATTAAAATATTACACATTTTTTAGGTTTTTTTAACCATGTAATATTTATTGCCTGTTGTATGCATTTAGTTGAAATCATTGAATTTTCTAAAAAATGTAGAATTTATCATTAGAATACTTTAGAATTTATTGTCATTTATTTGAATATTGTAAAATCAATTAAAAGTATTAATACTTATGTATTAAAATACATGTAGGTAATTTTTTTTTGTTATAAGGTTTTTTTTTATTGTGAATCATGTACTATTAAATTTTTTTTTTGGTGTAGACAGTTTCTCTGGATATTTCTTTTGCTTTTTGCTGTCTTTTGGTACTAGTTAATTTTTACAACCCCTATCCTACCTTAGGTTTATGTAACAATTTTTAGAGTATGCAAGATTCTAGATTATCAAGCTCTGTTATATATAAAACATCCATCTTGTTAATATAATGTGCTGGCCTAGTGATAAAACTCAGAAGCCGTAAAAGTAAACAAGTATTCGTGCTTTTACAAATTTGTCAGTTTTCTAATAAATTGAAGCATTTTTAAAATTTGCTATTGTAATATTTTTTATTTAAGCATTACTATATCTTCATCTTTTAAATGTGTAAAATAAAGAATTTAGTTAAAAATAGTTCATTTAAAATGTAGAAATTAGTTTATGTTTTTGTCATGAAAGTCTTAGGTTTGAAACCGTGAACTTAAATATCTTTCCATGTCTAAATTTTAAAAAAATGTGTCATAAGTTTTTAGAATTGATTATTTTTATTAATTATTAGTTGTGCAAGTTTTATTATTTAAAAAGTCACATTTCTTTAAATTCATCACTTAAATGAATTGTGATAAAATCTGATTGGGAAAATGTGTTTTTTCTTTTAATGTTGAAAGTAATGATATAATGAAAGAAGCTATTGAGTTGCAAATTTTTAAGATATAATTTTTAATTCCTGGAATTTTGTCAATTTTGTATTTATAGTGAGTAATATATGCATAAATAATAATCCTTTAATCCATTAATATTAATCCATTTAATCTAAAATAAAGGAAAATTTTGCTACCAAAATTGAAAATTTTCATAATTTAAATCTTTATAATAGTTTTAATACATTGATATTTTATGTTTATTATTTTTTTCCACTGTTAAGACATTTAAATATTTTTTAATTTTTAAACCATTTAAAAATTTTTAATTAGTGGAATTTCTTTTGAAATAATTAATTATCCGTTCATGTACCAAAGCAATTTAATATCTAGTATGTCATAATATATTTCTGATTCTTATTATTTTTAAAAGTCTTTAATGAGACCTATATTTTATGATATTTGTTCATTCGTAGTATGAGGAATCAAAACAATTTATGATTACACTGTTTAGAATGCACCAAATAAAATTATAACAAACATATTTACAAAAAGGAAAACAACAAAGTAATATGTTTATTCAATTCATCTTATATTTATGAATATTTTAAATTTATTAATATACAAAATGGCTGTATCTAAAATTTCATTTCTTTTTCTCCCATTTAGTAGATATTTTTATTCACTCAAGTGTATCGATTAATATTTGTTTGGAGGGAAATGATAATGCAGTGTAGAAAAGAATGTTTGAAAATTATTTATTCTAATTAAATATTCTAAAAATAATCATGATTGTTGTTGAACAAGTTTTTTTTTTGTTTTGTTTTCAGTATTGCTAAGTGAACCCCTAGAAAATGGTGACTTGAGGAACAAGACCTTGAAAATAACAGACTTCGGTTTGGCGAGAGAAGTGTATAAAACAACTCGCATGTCAGCAGCTGGGACATATGCATGGATGGCACCTGAAGTTATCAAGTCATCTACTTTTTCTAAAGCCAGTGATGTTTGGAGGTAGTGTTTCTTTATTTTTCATTCTTGTTTGTATTCCTGTCAAACAAAACTTTATATCAATAAATATTGTAAATTATCTCAATGTAATTCTATAGCTTATTTCTAAAATTTTATAGAAGAAAAGTACATTTTACATAAAATCTAATTTTACTTTCTTATATGCTAAGAAAAAAATTAATTAAAAAATTCATCCTAAGAATTTTATTTCCCTTAAGTCTTCCTTCTTTAGATTTTCCTCAAGTCTTAGGCTCATAAGATGTTTTGAAATTTTGTCTGTACATTTATATATATAAGAATGAAAAAACTCAAAGTCACAATGAACTAAATGAATAAAATTTGGTTTATAATCCTTGTTCCTAAAATTGTAGAACTATATCAAACTTTCATATATATGTATGAAAACATAAAATTCATATATATGTATGAAGGTAATTTTTCTAAACATGTCATGGAATTTCTTCACTGAAGATGGGGAGGGGGATGCATCTTAAAAATCATTTTACAGTTGCAATAATAATAATAATAAATCCTAAAAAGAAGGAGTTTTTATCAGATGTTTCATTGGCATATGATCTAATTAAAAAATATATTTTCATTTTCTGAATATATACAAGTTAATTTTTTCTTCAACTGTTTTTTTTAATGTTAATAAATGAAGCATTTCACAGAATTTATTTTTAAGATTTTATTCTTAATTTAAATTTATTATTTCAAGAGTCATCTTTGTATGCCTTTTTTTTTCTTTTCTTTCCAGTTATGGTGTTGTCCTTTGGGAACTGTTAACAGGAGAAACACCTTATAAGGGTATTGATGCTTTGGCTGTTGCTTATGGAGTTGCAGTTAACAAACTTACACTGCCCATTCCTTCTACATGTCCTGCTCCATTTTCTACTCTTATGGAAGGTATTTATTTGGACTTTTTATATTAAGTATGGTAGAATTATTTGCTTATTATTATTGCCATCTGTATAAAACTGCATCTATGTAATATACTTAAATTACATCTCATTTATAAAGCAATACATGTCATTTCTTTTTCATTTGCACATCCTGCTGTTTTGATTAAATATTATTGTACACAAAAAAATGAACACTAAGGTTGTTAAGCATGACTTGAAATTCGAGAAGAGGGAATCTGCCATATCAAGGATTAATCCAGCAACGAATTTATTATTCATGTACTATTTCATAGATTGTCCAAATAATTCCAATATACTTAATAACATACATTTTATTGAGTGCATTTGTTGGGAAAATCATTCAGAAATGGACTAGTTTCTGTTAGGAATTCTTTTTTTTTTTTTTTTTTTTTTTGATAAGTAAATTTACTTTTTCAGTAAAAAGAGACTTTACTTTATGATTGTAGCTTTTAAAATAACTGCTCAATAAGGTACTAAAATTTATTTAATGTATAAATTATTAAAATTAAGCATGAAAAATCATATTAAGAAAGTAAACTTAAAATCTCTTAAAAATTACATTTAGAGTTTAAACTTGGCAATAAGAAAAAGGAAATATTTTGATATATATAATCATTTGTAAAGCACATGTTTGTGGAATTGAAAAATATCTTCTTTTGGCTATAATTAAGATGAATATCTATATTTAAAGACAAAAACCTGTAATTTTTAGGAAAGAAATTTTCATAGGATTTTTTATTTTATCAGTCGAGACCAAATTTCTATTCATTGATTGCTGAAAAAATTTGGAATGACTAGAAGTAAGCTAATTTAGCTTGTAAGTTATATCTACAGCATTTAGAATATTTAGTAATTTGGATACTTCAAATAATTTTTGCATATTAATAATTTTTTTTTGACAGTTTGAATTAATTCAAATTTATATTTTGGATAGTTTCTTAATTTAACAAATACTCAATTTTAATTAGAAGATCAATTGGCTATATGAGAAATAAATTTGTCACTGAAAATAGCTTGGAAAGAAAAGTAAAAATGAAGAAATTGAATGACATTTTTATAAATTAATAAAAGTAATTACAAAACACTTAAATCTGAAATGTATATGCTTATTGTTAGTTAGAACAATTAATTACAGACTTTTATCAATTTATTGTCAATTCTGTTATTTAAAATTTTTTCACTTATGACCTCTTTCAAGAAGAGGGGAAAATGCATGACAATATTTCAATCTGAAAATTTTTAACTAAATTTAACTTATCTTAACTAAAAGAAATTTTACTCAAGATCAGTTATTAGAATTATTAATGAAATAGTTTTTTGACTTATTATCATTTGTTAAATTAACATTATTCTGAAAAGTTTTTTTTTTACTGTCACCAATTGGAATTTGATTAAATGTTTGAACATTTTTGTAGTTTTATGTGTTTTTCCTTTTTGTTAGATTTAAAGCTTATTTTGCAAATTTGCTTTTAGTATGATTAAAATTTTTGTTATATTTTGTAGCTTGTTGGCATCCTGATCCCCATGATCGACCAACATTTGTGGATATTCTTCGACAACTAATGGAAATTGCTCATTCTCCTTTTATGAATACCCCTCAAGAATCTTTTCACACCTTACAGGAAGATTGGAAACATGAGATTGCTGATATGTTTCATGAACTTAGATGTAAAGAAAAAGTGAGTTCTTGAATTCTTTTGTTATATACCGCACTGTCTTATGTTATAGATCCAGAACCTCTTTATCAATTTCGTTTGTTGTCAGTGATTTTTTTTATAGTATTTGTGAGAACATTAAATTATTTCATATCTGAATTGATTGTTATGTATGTTGCTTGAATATTTCTTTAAATTAAATATTTTATAGTTTATAGAAACTTTAAATATCTATTAAGAAAATGATTTTAATTGGCTTTTGAATTTATATGAAACTTTTGGAATGACATTTCACTCACTATAACCTATTTCACCACCTTTCTGCAATGTTATAAATAGATATTTGAAATATCAAGACACTTTTGATTGCTCAAAAAAATGGTTCAAAATTTAATTTTAACTAATAATAAAAAAGCAACTGCATAATAGCTAAAATCTGTTTTTTTTTTAAATTACTATAATTTTTTATTTTAACCAGTCATTAAAGCTTTGTTCTATTTTGAAATTTTATTTTGTGATATTTTCATAAATGTAGAGTGGCAGTGGATATTGATCATTGGCGACAAATTTTTTTTTTGCAAAGAGCTTTGGTATAAAAAAAAAAAAAAAAAAAAAAAAATTCAAAACTGGAAAGAAAAAAAATCTTAGGATTTGTAGCAGGAGAATTATGTCATGGTTTCCCCTTATCTCTATAAAGAAGGTGCGGTAAAATAGTTTTTAATTTTTCTCAGAAATGGAAGACCGTTCATGGCATATCCAGGAATCATGAACTTTCATAATAAAAAAAAGTGACAAAAAGTGGTTTGGATTTCTGAGATGTTTTTTCTTTAGTTTTTCCTTATTATTTTAATCATGTTGATATTTAGATCGCTTTGAATTTCCTTGATATCTTTATTAAATACAACTGAGTATTTAAAGAAATAAAATTCAAAATTAATAGTTAAAATTTCAATATTTTGCAATTTTTTAAATCAAAATATTTTAGTTTATGAAAATATTCCTAAGTATACTAAAATTTTATGCTGAATTGCATAGGTTTATTTAATTTTTAGGTATTTTGTAAATTGAATGGTAAAGACACTAGATGATTCCTTTTATATTTAATACTAGCTAGTACCCGGTGCATTGCTGCCGTAGAAGAAATAGTTTTAGAAATATTGCTTGAAATTTAAAATAACTGTCTTGTTTAGTTAGAAATAATATAAATGAATACATTCATTGAAGTTGAATGATATTTAAAAGAGAAGTTTAACTAATTTTTATTCTATACTTTATTTTATTATTCAAGAGCTTTAGGGTAGACAATATTTTTCTGTTTTTCCGTCTTCAGAACAAACAAATTAATTTCTTCTGTCCGACTTGTAGCATCCAGCATACAACTGGTTATGGGAAAAAACTGTTGTGCCTCCTTGGCGAGTTAATTTGACTATAATCCTTGGTTAACAGATGCAGCAAATAAATCCAAAAATATTTTATATATATATATAATATAATTTTACTATGCCTATAACCATCCCGCTAGTAATAAGTATTCAAAGTTTTATCACAATCCGACGAGCGGTATGACAGTGCATAAGAGACATGCAGACAAACAATCATTTTTATTTATACATATTGTGATTTTTTAATCTTTTGAAATAATAATAGTGTATCTATTAATTAAAGAAAATTACAAATACAAATATGGAAAATTAAAATAATAAATAAAGATTCTCATTTCAAACATTTTATATGTATTTTTATTGCATTGATTATATTTATCATTCTTATCAAATTATTTTAGGAATTGCGTTGCCGGGAAGAAGAACTGACCAAGGCTCTTCTACAGCAAAAAATCCAAGAGGAATTTTTGCGTAAGAGAGAGCAGGAATTGGCGGAGCGAGAAATAGATCTTCTGGAAAGAGAACTTAATATCATGATTCTGCAGCAACAACAAGGAAGGCCCACCCCTAAAAAGAGAAAAGGAAAGTTCAGGAAAAGTCGACTCAAGCTGCTCAAGTCTGGAGGACAGATAAGCATGCCATCTGGTAAATTTTTTGTGTTTTTGATGTCATAAATGTTGGATTAAAAATAGCTATGATATTATGCTATTAAAAGGAAGGAAATTTGCAAAATTTCTGCTTTCTTGTAGTATTTTTTTTCTTAACTTTATCGGAAATTTTTTTTATCTAATATTTTTTGAAATGTAAAAATTCTCTTATTTAAAGAAAACAGCATGAATATATTACTCAGTAAAATATTAATCAATCAGTCTGTTTGTTGTGCAAATTTGATGTATTTCATTCATTAATGTATTTTGTTTGGAAGTTTCTTTTAATATTTTTCAATTTAACATTTCACATTCATTTGTATTACATGACATTTTATGCAAACCATACCAAACAGTATGCTATTTCAAAATATTGTGTTATATTTCGCTGAATCCTGTGAAATAAATATCTTTAAAAATATGAATATAGTACACTCATAAATATTAAGTTCATGACTAGACAGCTTCTGTGCTATCCAGCCTAATTTTCTTTTCTTGTAATTAAATGAGGAAGGCAAGGCATTACATTGGTAATATTGCTAAGGCATTGAAAATGGGCATCTACTGCAATCCTTCTATTTGTCATATGTAAAATACAAATTGTGACTGGAAAAAAGCAGCATTCTGCTAGTTTATTGTTTTATCAGTGTGTAATAGACCTCAATCATTGCTACTGTTCCTGATTATAACTGCATAGTACATACAGTATTCATAAATACATAAATAAAATTGTAGTTTAAGATATATGGAGGGCTTAGTACTCAATAGATAGTGAGAAATGTGCATTACAACTGTAAGTTTTGGTATAAGAACTTAATCTTCTGGTGTTAATGGACAAAGAAATGAGTTCACAGAACTCTGGCCTTTGTGTGTGTGTGTGTGTGTGTGTGTGTTAGTTATCCTGCCTGCATTTCTGCCACATTAAGCCAGATATTAATGAGTGTACTGTATTTATTTATTTATCTTTAAGTGAAATACAACTTAAGAGCATATATTTTTTTCTTCTTCTGGTGTATCATTTTATGCATGTTCATCCCTTAATTTGAAAAATTATTGTTCTTCCTTATTAGTATATCATTTTTTGCATGCATTTTATGCTCGATTTTTATTGAATGAATTTAAAGAATAGATTCATTATTCCCATAGTATGTTAAAACAAGGATTTAGGCATCCTATTCTCTACCAAAGCAGGCAAATTCCTTACTACGTATCAAAATATTTTATTTATTTAGTAGAAAAAGGATGTGTCAAAATTTTTTTGATAATTAAAAAAATGATTCAAATAGAATAATAAGTAAACATATTAAATTCAGTCTGATTGACTAATAATTAGATTCTAACAACTATTTCCCATTTAAATATGGAGAGCAAAATTTCAATATTCACCCAAAAGTTTTTTTTTTTAAATGGAGGGGAAAGTCCTCTGAATTTCTGATATCTGTTCTTGTACTAAGAATTATATATTTACTGGTGATCATGCCTTCCATTGATTTAAAATCATGAAATGACATACTCAAACTAGGCTTTTAAAATATGGACTTGGAAATATGCTCATTTTGGCCACAATTTTGAGTTATCTTTTTGTTTTAGACTTCCGGCACAACATCACTGTGCAGCCCTCTCCTACCATGCGCCCAGAAATAGCGAGCTTGCGCATGCCTGCTAGTCCCGAGAGCCCTCCGGCTTCCCCCAATCTACCTCGTCTTAGAGCTTATGCATGTGAGTACCCTGGCAAATAATTTGTCCAATCAGTATAATAATTTACAGCATTATGGATTTTAAATTTAATATATAACATCCCTTTTTACATTTCTTTCTTTTCATAAATTATTATATTTTTTATTTTGGCCATCTGCAAAGTATTTGCATTTTTTATGCTTGATACCAACTAAATAAGCAGTAAATTTAGGTTTTCTTTGATTGTATCAGTATATTTTCATTGGTGGTCTCTCTTTTTTGGCTTAATTTGTATTGGGGCCATATGAATTTGATGTTATATTTTTATTATTGTCTGTGAAATTTTAAACTTATTTGACTTAAGTACTGCATACTCCATACATTTGGTTTACAAAGTGCATACTTCTTTCAAAATTTTTGTATATATATTTGCTTATTTCTCTTTTATTTTATTTTTATTCTTTTTAAGTTTTGGTTTTCTTGTGCTATGAATTCTATTTTTATTTATTCCTATTTAATACAAGGAATTTAATGCTTTAGAGATTGGAAACTCTTCTAAAATATTTATAATTTCCATTTCAATCTTATGTAAATTCAATAATTTTTAAGGTACGATAAAAGTAAGTCAATTATTTTATTGCATATCATTTATTGTTACAATAATAATAAAAAATACAACCTTTCTTTCTCTAAGTATATAAGATGTCTAATTTTGCTTTGCTTAATAATGATCAAGAATATTCTTTAATGTGTATTTTAATGAAAAGCATATTTTTATAATGGACATCTGATCCCAAGTTTTGCAACCAATTTCATTATTTTAAAGAAGGCTGTTTTAAATGCATTTACAGCTTTAGTCTATTTAATGATTTTGATGTATTAGTTTGAAATGTTTTTTTCTTTTCTTTCAGTACCAGTGGATGGTGTAAAGGGCAAGACGTGGGGCCCATCAACCGTTCACCAAAAGGAGCGGGGACACTCCAGGAGGCTTCTCATCGAGGGTAACAAGCGATGGTCCAAGAGTGCCCCCAACCTAGAAAAATCTCAGAGAGGAGCTTATTCGGCTGGATATTTTGGAACACTACCTGAATGTGGTAAATACTTTCTCATGGTTATGTATCAAATTATAGCGTGTTAAGTCTTGACTATATGGATTTGGTGTAGCTGTAATGTTGCGGTGAAATCTCAATTAATAAGCATGATTCATTCTCTAGTGTTACTGATAAAATGAAGGACTCATTAAGAAAACAACTTTTTTTTCTATGGAAATTCATATGTAATAGGTCAATTTGTTCAGTTTTGAAGAAATAAAAATTATGTATTATTTACAATGCTTTTTTTTTTGCAAGCAAATTTCTCAAGATTTTCTATATTTGGACCTATATTCTTTATATATATTTATTACTTTCAATATTCTTCCGATGTATATAAATTTCTTCTTTGTATATTTGGCATAATTATTTATTTTATGTAGTCTTCAGTTACATTTCAGAATTTGATTCAAATGAGACACAGTATTAAACGAATTTGTGGAGCACATGGCTATTGCCAATTAGAATGATACTTCTGAATATACAATCCATAACATCCAATGACATTACCTTTATTTCAGTAAGATTCAGTGGAAGATTTTTTTAGAGGCAGAGGCGACAATTTCTGCATGATATTTCCTCCTCTGCTAACTAAATCTCATTTGCAACTTCTAGTTATGACACCTAATGCAATTCATTAAGCTTTTCATTAATATTACATTTAATCTCCCATCAGCTCTTAGATATCTTTCCTCTCCCCCTATGGGCCCTTAATCTTAGCCCGAGACATGAACTTGTTTTCTTCCATGCATCATTTCAAATTAAAATTTTGTCATTCTTAAGATTGATTAATTTTTTATGTAATGATTTTATATTAATCTTACTATCTTAAGTACTTTTATATAAAATTCCTTTTATTTTCCATTCACATATATTTAGTTTACTTCTTATTATTTATATTTGGAATAGTTAATTATTTTAGGAAGTTCAGCTTTTATTTGTTCTCAGTTTATGCCTTGTCTGAGATATAAATATTTTCATTACAATTGAATTTGTCTGTTATTATGAGCAAGTAATACATTATATTCGGTGCTGTGCACACTCCCAGATTCACACATTTTTTAATGCTTTAGAAGCAAGCTTGGCAAATAATACAATCAAATATGCACATTTTTAATTTGCATTTGGTATTATATTTACATACAATATTCTTAATATTACTATATATCTTATATATCTACTTATTATTTAAGATTTTTTACATTTTTAAATACTATTTTTTTACATATTAACCCCTTAAGCGGTTTGCCCGTACAGTGTACGTGCTGCCCGAAATTGGCCTCAACTGGTTTGCCCGTACGGCGTACGGGCATCGATATTTTCTCCTTTCCTTCTCTGGTTTGCCCGTATTTTTCATTACAGTAAAGAGACTATTTAGTATTAATATTTTTTAATAGATGGCGTGGCTTGTCCATGTAACTGAAATGCTTTTCATCCGAGGTTTTTTTTTCGTAGCGGGAATATTTTTTTGAAATTTTTGTTCTACTGTATTCAACGCTTGTGAATTTAAAACCTTGCTTTTTCTTATGGAAGTTATGGATGGAATAAACGAAAATGCTTTCTTGTTAGATGATGAACTACATTCTTTTACAGATACGGATATTTCTTCTAATTATTTGGATTATTCCTCTGATGATTCGTGGAATGACGAATAGAGTACTGCAGGAATTTTTACTGAGGTTGATGTGAAAAATCAACCTGTTCCGTGTCCTCGATTTAAATTTACTAGTATTCCTTCTGTTGACACGATTCAATTTGACGACTCTTATGATGTTCTACCATTTTAGGAAACATTCATTGATTCTTCTCTCATGAGTAAAATCGTGGAAGAAAAAATATGCCTTTTTTGGAAGCATTTCTGGCAAAAGAATTAACCGCTTAAAGGGTTAAAACATGAATTTTGAAATAACAAAATATACATTAATAAAACACTTTATAATGCACGGTAAAAGACTGACAATATCTACCGATGTGCTGGCTATATTGATATTGTTTCCTCATGCTTAAATGTCAACATTCAGTTATTTTGCTAATTATTTGTCATAAGAACTTTGTCACTTCTTTACCTTAGTTAATGCAACAATATGCTTCTTTGGTTATGCATTGATTCAGCCAAAATAAGTTAGATATCTTATCACCTGGCCACAATATTCGGTATGCTCAAAGCAAGAACCTCATGACCTGTATGCAATGTGTTAAGAATAAATATTTTTTTTTCAGGTTCAGAGGAATGGCACCTGGAGAGTTTGCCTACACCCAGATACCATACCTTATCAAATGGTGACAGCCTCAAGCGAAACTCACACTTCCTGCACCTTTCTTTGTACAATATGGCTGCCATTGCAGCCAGCATAGCAGCGGGCTTTGATATTCGGTTAGCAACACAGACTACTGTCCACCCCAAGCTCTCTTCCATGTGGTCCGAAGATGAGGAGGAAGATAAGAGGTGGTGGTACCAAGAACAAGGTGAGTTACGGTCCCCTTCCAAAATCTTCACTACTAATTGGTACTTGGCACATTGGTGACACTTTCGAAATATTTGTTTGAAATTCAAAATAGCCATATTGTTTAGTTAGGAATGATTGAAGTAAAGATAATTATTTTGTCAGCAATGAATACATTCAATGAAATTGAATGATACATAAAGGAGAAGTATAAATAATATTTTTTCTTTTTTTTTATTTATTCTTTTTTCTTGTATGCGAACATGCATGCATGTGAACCTATACTAACTAAACAAGATAGGTGAAACTTTTTGTGTTTGTCCCAATTAATTTGCACAGTACTGTACCTTATATGAGTATTTTTTTTTGTGCTTATTATGGTTCTAGAAATGTCATATTTTTTAGGTTCCCCTTTGTACCTGGGTTCTGAGTATGAGTTCAGCTCTCCTTCTGGCTATCCACACAATACTTACCATGGCCAAACTATCCACCACAGGCCAGGGTTACACTTTGATTTCATCTCCTCCTCGCCTCACCACAATCCCAGTATCAGCTCTGGAGGTTCATACACACCCCATGCCCACAGCCCATGCAGGAAATCATCTTCTGCCTCGAATGAAAGTGAGCATCCAGCCACCAGCTCTAGCTCAGGCCTTGGGCCATCTCCACTAGGTTTGTAGACACTCAATTCAAAGCTTGTCCTTGCTCAAATTTCCTTTAGAATTTTTTTGCCAATGATATATATCTTATTTCTCTACTGCTCATAACTGAAAAAAAAAAAAAAAAAAAAATGAAATGGTTGAAAAAATATGAATACATATGGAGTCATCATACTTAAAAATGACAAAACAAAATGAATAATTTCTATAATTTTATTAAATTTCTTACTAATGAAACTATTACATACATAATTATGATAATATAGAAAATATTGTGGGAAAAAGGTATATCTGTTGCATCTCACCGACGAATTATAGCGTTGAAAAATTATAGTTAAATGAAGTGTAAAATGGAGCTTCTTAGTTCATATAATAAAAATGTGTGGATACTTTTTATTTTGGTATGATCTGCTGGAGATCCACTCTAATCATGGACTAATAGTTACTTTTTATGCTGTTAGAGATAAATATATATTTCAGATTGGAAAAGTTTTCTAAATGACATGAAAAATTATATTTTATGTTACTTGAGTCACAGAATATACAAATAAAAATTATTAATAGGTTTACATTTTTGTATAGTACCCCATTTATATTAATCACATTTAGTAAACTATTCTCATACTGAAACTTTAAATGTCGACTTACATTCTTTTGGAAAATTCTTCAAAAGAGTAAAGCTAATTATTTTATGAGGCATTTATGCATACCTTTATGGAGGAAGTGCTGGGCATTGGTTGATATCTCTTTCTCTATCAAGAGATTGAAATCGTTTAAAATAGTGATATTCAAGACTTCATTACTTTCATTAAAGAATGAAGCTTTTTGGTTGGTTGGTTCAAATGCTAATTTGTTAAAACAGTTTATCAAATATCACTAATCAGATCTGGTAACATTATGTAAAATTTAATTATTTTGAGCATATTGTATATCAATAATCTTTCAGATTATATATTATTTAAAAAAATATATTATCCGTATTTTGTTCCTAAATATGGATAAGCTTTAATTTATCTCTGTTATGAATTTGACTATATTTTTTACAACTATGTTTGATATATCTATACTAGGAAGAATAAACAAAAGCTCTACAGTTGTAATTTCTGGTGTGCATTTCTAAATTTTCTCAAAATCCTCTTTTTGTTTGTCTGAGATCACAATAATCCATTCATCTACTGTATAATAAGTGTGAAATGAAATTTTAGTTTTCTGAATAGAATTTTTCCTGCATGTAAAGAAATTTAAAGAAACCAGAGAGAGATTGATGAAACCCTGAATAAGTTTTAATAAAATTTATAGGCATAAAATAACAAAGTTTTAAAGTGTTTTCTTGGCTTCTTTATATTCTTGAAAATAAAAGAAGCAAAAAATTAATGCATTTCAATTGGGTATCATCAATAAATTTTAAATTTAATTCTAATTTTTTTCTAAATCACTAGAATATTATTTTTTTTAAACCCTCTTAAACTTAATAATTTATGCTTGAATTACAAACAATGTATATATTATTGAAGATATTAATAGAATATAGATGTTAAGCTCAGTAATTTTGCTTAAGATATAGTTTATTGCATTTTTGTACCAACTTGATTCATAAATAGTTTATTTCAAATTTAATCTTTGTTTAAGAAAATCAATACTTGGTTCAGATGTTGCCTACAGAAATAAAATAAATAAAAGTAAATTTACTTGCTAGAATTTCCATATATTTCTTCAATTTATATATTTCTTTCAAATTTTGCATCATCACTCAGTTAATGCCTTTTTATTGTGTAAATTACAATTGGAATATAAGATAAACTCTTTGCTTTTTAAATTTAAAATAGAATTCTCTGCCTCCCCTCTTAGAAAATTAATAATTTATGATTTATACTACTAATACTTTTTGTAAGAAATGATTTAATTGTGGTATGTTCATATAAAATACCGTATGCAATCTTACGTTTGCATTTTGTTTAATTAATTTGTTGGAGAAGTTATATGCATGCTATGGAGAAGTTATATGCATGAACTATGCCTGCTAAAATTATATTGGCCATGTTTATGATAGTTTAAAGCTAAGTTGCCATTTATTTATTTTTTTATTTGCATCATAGGTGAGATCTTATTTATAGACTTAAAATAACATTTTTAGAGTATTCATTTTCTGACACACTTGTTATGATTCTAGCAAAAGGGGTGCTTGCATTTTGAAAGTCAATACATTTTCTTGGTATTCTGTAACTCTTTACTAAAAATTATTTTTACTTATATACTGCTGCTTAGTGATAAATATATGAAAGATGTGCTTAATTCTTTATGGTGCCCTAAATTAGAGCTTCACAAGATATCATTTATAAAAGAAAATGATTAACATTAATGAATTTACTTACTATTTTCATTAAAAGAATCACTGAATTGTTTTCTGTAATTGAATGTAGATTTTTTAAAAAACCTTATACTTTATACAGGAATTTCATCAGTGTTTGAGCGTATGTCCTATCTGGAAGGACACAACACTCCTCCTCCACATTTCCCTGATCGACCACCAGATGTCTCCTATCACTACTATCAGGAGTACAGAGGTGCAGGTGCTGAGTCTGTGTGCTATGTGGAAAAAGTCTACACAGACCAGACTCGCCCTGATGTCTATATTGTGGAGCGACTATATCCTGAGTCTGTTAGTCCTCCAGATGGGCTCCATCCATATGAAAATCCCGGGACAGCTTCCCCAAGGACACCTCAGCGGATCATCTATACCCACCGACGGACGTCGTCAAATATTTCTGACACATCCACCGATAAGAGGTCTGATGATCATGAGTTGTTGACTGTCTCTCACTCTTTACCTCCTCAAACTATAGAACCTTATACAACAACGACAGTTATCACCTCGTTGCCTGGTACACCCAGGCGAAAAATGGATGGGAGTCTTTTTGAGCCATCTATCAGTTACCGTCTGACTCATCCAAAAATCAGATCACGTCTGGATTCAACAAATGGGGAAGACAGCCCATTTGAAAACTCGGGGACACCTCTTCATGCCACTTATGGCCATCGAAGGACACCTTCAGAGGATCGGCAGTCAGAAACTGATCACGATTCACTGACTGTTTCTCATTCACTATCAATTGAACCTTATGCAACAATCATCACTTCCCTGCCGAGTACTCCCAGACGGAAAAATGATGGACCTTCATTTGATCGATTGACCTATTCTAAGGTGAGACCTCGATTGGATGGAATGATGTCTCCTTCCCGTGGATCAAATGGGATGGGAGAGGAAAGTTTGAACCGGGTTCGATTTAGTATTGATGAAGGAGAAGAAACAAATTGCCAGACAGTCAATAAAGCTATTGGAACCGATGATTTGGTGCAAAGTCCGACAGACTCAGTAGATTTGGACTCTTTGCAACAGAATTCTTCAGTAAGGTAGTGTAGAATTCTTGTTGCATTTTTGCTCTATGTAATAATGTTTCACATTCCAGTGAAATCTCAAGAAATATGAAACTTACAAAAATTCTTCCGCAAAATAGGATAACTAATGGCTCTCAAAAACACGGAATTTAGTAGGAAAAATGATAGCTTTTCTTATTGAACAGGTACAGTCATCTCATATCGACATTAGTGAATAAAGTTTTTCAGTTCTATGTATATACTGATATGGTGATCCTAACAAAAAAATGATAATGTACTTGTGCTGATATTGTTGAAAACTGCTGGCTTTAAACAAATTTGTATTTTTTTTCTCTTTAATTGGATTTTAAAATGAGGGTCCCATGAAAAGTAAGAATCAGTTTATTAATACATTAATTCAATACATAATAACCATTTAAAACTTTTAAGAAATAGCTATTATTTATATTATTGTTTGGCTTTATTTATTAATATTTATTTGTAACCATAAGCATACATTCCTATTGTTTGGAATTGCCTCTGGTAGATTTTCCTAATTGTTTTCTGAAGTTTCATATTTTTTAACATGTCTCATTGCTAAAATGTGTAGTAGCTTTTTAGTTTTTACATAGCTATAGATGGCATATGGTTTTCATAAATACAAAATTTCTATGTATGAAACAATAGTTATTCTGAATTGTACTTTTGCCTTTTGCTAGGTCTGCTCAAAAAATGTTTTTCTTTGATTTTACATTTTCAGTGGGATTTAAGTGAAGACATTTATGGCACTATTAAAACTTGCCCATACAATTATTGTAAAATTTAACTGACCACAACCAAATTATGCATATTTCTATCATTTACACTTTGGGCTTTTTCCCCAATTAATTTTGAAAATTTAATAGTTAAAAAGTAAAGCAATTTCTATTTTTATTTAAAGTTTGCCATTTAATAAAGTTAAATAAAATATTGGACAAAAATTAATTACCTTTTTATCAATTATTTTTATATATAATTTTTGTGTTGATTTTATGTAAATTTGCTTTATGGTAAATTTAATTTTTTAAATAAAAATATTGTACTGTGTCTTGTTAAAATGAAACTTTTTAATTTTAAGGAAATATGCATTTTAATGATAATGGAAAACATAATTAACGAAACTCTAATAGTATTTTTTTGATGAATTGAATCCTTATAATTAGTTTCATGCATATTAAAATTTTTACTTTTGAATGCGGCCCTCATTATTTTTTAATTTGAAAATTCTGATTTTGTTTCAGAGGCTTTTTTTAAATGATATATCTGAAAATTTAAATTGAGTTTCTTTTTAAAATTCAAAATGCTTTAATGGAAATAATGGTGAAAACTGACTGTTCTGAATTGAAAGTTTTTTTAAAATTAAGTTAGCCAAGTGGAGTAATCCCAAAATATTTAATATACTGGAAAACATTGATTCCTATTTTCTACCATTTGTATGTGTTGAAAATATTGTTAATTGCATCCTCCAGTTCTATAATTAGTTAAAACTTTATCTTCATAAGTAATAACAGTTTGAAATATTTAATAGTTATTGATAAATTAAATGATCTTGATGCTATGTAAGAAATTCCTGTTCACATGATATGTTTCATGCCTAATCACTAAAATGTCGATTACATTCCTAATGAATAACAAAGTATTATATTTTATTAATAACAAGTTTTTTTCAGTTTTTTTAAAAATAAATTTTTGATCATATATTTTATTTTCATTAAACATCATTCATTAAATTATTTTCATCCCATGTATATACAATTTTTGTACTATAATTTTTTTCTAAGTTGTGAATATTGTGATTTATTTTAATGTGTTTCGTGTGGGCACAGATTAAAAATGTTGATGGCAGATTACTATTCATTCATAGATAAGGGGTACCATGCATGCATTTCTAATTTTTGATTCATATTATTAATGTCTGTATAAATTTATTTCCTAAGACAAACAAAAAAAATGAATAGTTGTGATATTGTTTTAGTGCATTTTCTGTTAATGTATATTTTTATTAGGATTAAGAGTATGCAAGATTATAAAACATGAATTTTATTTTATAATATGAAAAAAAAAACACATTATTATTATTATTATTATTATTATTATTTTGCTACTTAAACTAATTTTTAATAATTTTTTACAAAATTATTGGTCCCCTTTTGTATGATATGAAATTGTATTCAACCTAAAGCTTGAAGGCTGCAGAACACTTATCAAAACACATTCCATTTTTTAAAAACTGTAAATGTGTATGTATTAGTTTTAAAAATAAATGTTTTTGGGGGAAAATTAATATTTTATGTGTATTTGAAATTGTTAAAATTTTTTTGACAGTAAATATTGAATTTAAATGTTATATAAATTTCATTTGGATATCTTATAACAAATGGCATTGTAGACTCTTGATATATTTCTTTGCTTATTTTGCTTTAAGTAAAAAACAAGGGAAAAGACACTAACTAGATTTTTTTTTAAATGCAAATTAGAGAACTTATTTATATGTATTGTGAATTGAATTCTTTTTATATAAATTGTAAGTTTTTATGCTTTGTGGGTTTATTCATAGAATTCAAACTATGGCATCAAAGAAAAAATGAAATAGAAAATTTCTATTTTTAGTCATTCAAATAAATGATAAATTGATAGAATTTAATAGATGCATAAAAATAATTCCAGATCAATTAAGTTTTTGAAAATGTTTAACATAAAAAATTATCTTAATGATATGATTTTGCCTTATTTTTGAAGTGATAAAAATTCTGTTTTCTAGTATTGTAAAGGGTGACTTTTGCTACTGTAAAATAGATTTAAAAAATTTTAGTTTGAAACAACATTTCAAATTTTGAGCAGCTACTTCTTTCTTTCAGTATTAATGTGATCCTTTAAAAAAAAATTTTTTTTTTATTGGTTAAAAATATGTGATATTGCTGCAAATGCTTTTAAAATGTTAAAAAAATTATTTTTTGTTTTAAATAAATTAAATAATTTATTTAAAGCAATTTATTTTTTGTATTTATATGTATTTTGAAGAGGAAATATATATTCCTTAGAATAAATGATAATCTGCTTATGCCACTATTTATTTCAAAATTTTTAAAAAAAAAAGACAGAGGAACATTTCCTCTCAATAACACTTTGTTTCAGAATCAAACAATAGTACAAAAAGTTTATTTAAATGCAGTGCAGTTTTTATGATAAGAAAGTCGTATTCTTTCTCTTTCTTTAAATCAAACAGGATTATTTAAAGGACAGATTCTTTAAACTAAATATGATTTTAATATCTAGGCATCTACTTTCCTTTGCCTAATAAACTTTAAGAAATCCTTTACATTTCTTATGTACCCACCTTTGTTTGCTTTAGTTTACTTTTTTTTTTTTTTTTTTTTGCAATTTTTGAACAATAATATTTATTTTAAAAGCTCATTCAGTTATATTTGTTTCATTTTGTGTTTTATCAAGAATCTACTGCCATACACAAATTGAATAAGAGTGTATACTCAGAGCAATATTTAAATGAATAAACAGATGTATTTTATATATCCTTGTGACTGAAAGATTTGGAAGTGCAGATATTTGAAAGGGGCTTAAAGAAGTGTAGCAAACATATGTTTGTTTTTGAAATTTTGTTGAAAATGGATATTGTTTGAAAATTTGTAATAACAAAGCAATAACAGATTGTTTTACAAATACCTTCATATTTTCTGGTATATCATATTTATTACTGTTAATCAGAAACCTGTTTGACTGAATTATCCCATTTATGTCAGTATTAAAGAATATGATTTTAGTATTCCATGAGAAGAGATGCATGTGCAAATATTTTTCAGATCTTATTAAGACATGTACTTAATTGTAAAAATGAATGTTATCATGAAATGAGCTGTATTTTCTTAACAGAACCATTCCTTTTGTTATTCTGTATTGAATAATGCTGGATCTGATGATTTCACCATGAAAAATATGTTTTTATTATAACTTGCTTTAATATGAAATCTTATTGAATGTACATTTTTTTTTCTGAAGTAGAACACCATAGGAATTTTTGATACATCATATTTATAAATATGCTGGATGTCTTTTTTTTACAGTATGTTGTTCCCTGTCTTCTACATGTTAATTTGAATTAAAATGTCAGAACTTGTGATTACAAAACCCTTTTCTGTAAAGAGAGATCAAACCATCTTCCATAATCAGTTTTGAGATTTCCTGTATTAGTATTGCTTAATTTGGAAATGAAATTATTAAATATGAATATCCTTCTGCAAGATTAGAAAAAAAATCTATTTTTTCATCATTGTATTGTAGAATTAACATTGTATTCCATGATGCAGAAATAAAGCAATGCATGTGTAATATTTATCTTTAATGCACCGTATGGAATATCTATATCTACTAAAAATTGAAATTTTTTTCTCAAGCAACTAAAAATATATGGAAATGCATAAATAATATTTACCATGAATCTATCTTGATGCTGTTTAGATATCGATAAAAAAAATTTTCCTAACCCATAAATTGATTTTTATAAATATTAATTACTTTTAATTTGTTACAAAATTTTTGTAAGACACTAGAATTAATAATGCAAAGTCAGTATTTTGTGTAAAATTCTCGTTTATCATTTTTGATAATTTTATGCTTAATATTTGGTACCGATTCTGTTGAAAGTCAGATGTATATTACATTATTCTTTATGATCATAATTTCACTTTGTATTTAAAATTAGTAAAATTTATCCAGTTTATTTCCTTGGGGATGGGGGCAACAATTTAGTGTTAAGGTGAATTATTTATTTAGCCGGTTCTCTCCTTAGCATTCTAGTTCAACTGTTTTTCTTCTTTCGTTCATGGAAGAGATTCGAAGACTTCAATATTATTTCTTTTGATCTTCTTAAAATTTCATTTCCATAATTAATGACTATTCAAATTCACAGTATTAGGAGATTTATATGGTATATTAATATATACAGTGAAAGAAATTTAAATACGATTGTGTTTAAAAATAATTATTATATACATATATGATTAAAAGTAAATTCTATATGTCTATAGTCAATGTAATTTGTATAAAAAGTTATATATTTAAAATAGATTTTATTTAATTTTATAGAATTGTTTTATAATACTAAAATGAATAAATATGTATTCTCTGATGATATGATCATTTATAACTTTTTTTTACTGTCAACGTGAATTGTCATTAACTATGAGGCTTTTAGTACTTTGTTTTCTTAATATTGTGTGTTGTATCTCTTCCATTATGTAATTACTTTCCCAATATTTCATTATATAAAGCTCTTAAATGTTCAAATTTAACCAACTATAAACTTAAATATGCTCTTATCTTGGATGGTTATCAGAAAACGATCTTAGAAAATTCTTCAGTAAGATGAAAAAATTCTTTGTGACTGGAAACAAGTTATAACTTGACAATATTCAAGTATTTATAATTATGCATGGCCATAATAGTTTTGAAATATTTCGATAAATTTGTTCAAAATGATACATTCCGCAGAGTTGTGATTTACTTTTTTTAAGAAAAAAACTGTACCACCTTTAATTTAAGTGAATGTCAATATATCTGTGATCACTTTTGACCAATCAGCTTCAAGAGACAAAACCATCAAGAAAGCATTTGTTGCACACTGTATCCAAATTATACTTACATTTTGAAATTAAATCTACTAGATGCTGGAGTCAATATTATTACCTACAAATAATTCAATATGTGACGTGCCTTTTGTTTGCTCGATTAACTTTCTAGATTAGTGTGTTCTTTGTGGGAGACTGTGCAACAAGTGTTCTCTCGATGCCCTTCAACAAACTGTGTTTCTACAGCTCATTTGTACATAGTGGACAGCTCCTACGCACCTGAATATCCGAGGCTTTCTGCACTTCAAAGAGTGCCTTTCTCCAAAAGACTCTGATTCTTGTAGAGTGAACCACTCTTTTTCCAGTATTGTAAATAGACCTGTGCTAACTAGACATCTTGCTTACATACAATAGAAATGAAAGTACCACTATTTATTTCAGGATAGAAAACTTTAAATCCTTGCTTAACATTCTGGTATTTTATTAAAGGTTTTATTTCTGTCATTTTATGGTGTCCTTTTTTATTGTTATTTATATGCATAACAAGACTTCAAACATATTAATAGAACATTAAAAAACATTGCAGGTACTTGCAAGTAAATTAATTTTCAACTTGGGTAGTTTTTAGTCTTGATATATTCTTTTAAATATAATCTAAATCTAATTTTTTTTTCTAGCTAATCTTTTTTTTTTAAATCGAAGCTGTATCGAATTGTGAATTGTTGATCTACTTGTAAGATGATAATGTGAACAAAGAGACAGAGAACTACTTAGATGCTACAAGCAATATTTCGACATCCCTTTTCCCGTTTCTTTCGAAGAGGAGGTCTGGTGGTAAGGTCTTGGGTTCGACCGTGTAAGTGGTCCTGGTGCACATTAAATCCATTTCCTCAAACTACCTATTAATGGGGAAATTTGGAAAGGGTCTGTTGCCAGTTTAGGTGTCATCCTCTTCATCTAACAGCGGTTCAGAATTCCTTCTCTAAACCCTATTGTTGCGTTAAAATGGGGCATTAATACAACTAAACTAAAAACCAAATTTCCTTGAAAGATCTATAGTACGTTGTAGTCGTCCATAACTGCATCCTTTCTTGCCTTATCTTATCAGCAATAATCCTATCCGTCATGAGTGTTATTGTATATCTATACTTATAATAAAGCTCAATGTGCGTGTGTGTGTGTGTTGGCGCTCTACAGGCCAGACCGTTGGACCTACAGCTACCAAATTTGGTACATGTATACCTTGGAGGTCGGGAATGCGCACCTCGGAGCCCTTTTTTCTAATTTTTAATTAGAATTTGAATTAATTAAAATTTAAGCGAAATTTCGACGTTTTTCCGCCATAACTTCCGAAAATATTATTGCACAGGCATGTTTTTTATATCAATTTAAAGATAAAAAAATTAACTTTCTAACGGTATCAGTGTTTTAAATTTATAACGTAAGCTACTATTTTTAACGAATTTTTAAAGAAATATTTTTTTTTATCACGTGACTGGATAAAATAAAAGAAAACAATGCCGGAAGTTCAAATAAAAAAAACCTATCATCGCAAAATAAATATACAGAAATGCAACTGTCAGCACGTGACTGGATAAAATAAAATAAATATAAAATGTGATATTTTCTTTAAAAAATAAATGCAAAGCAAAGCAATATCTATATCATTAAGTCAATAAATCTTCTTTATTTACGGTAAAAATGATTGAATTTAGATAGGATATGCATTGAAATCCCGACTTAATGGCTTATTTATGTAATCGTTTGCAATATCGGTATCATTAATTTAATACTTTTTTCCCTTTCTCGCTTTCTTAAAAAAAACATATTTAATATTTTGGCAACATCATCGAATTTTTTTTTAATATTTTGGACGCATAACCGATGGTTAAAACTGACTGATTTATAAAATTAAAGAATATTATTAGGAAAAGGTGTACTTTTAGAATTTTCGGTCCATCATCTTAAAGAAAATACTACTTTCAGGTCAATCAATGCCCGGAATGACTTCAAGGCTAATGAATATGTGATTTAATTGAAAATTTTAGAACGCTTTACTCATGCCGAACCAGCTGGTCGCCAAAGGCGGCTAGTCAGCAATAATCCTATCCGTCATGAGTGTTATTGTATATAATGGAATAAAGTAAATTATTGGCCCTTTAGGGTAGGAGGGTGAAATCCTAATCGCATTTTGGTACAGCATATGTATAAGGCGCATCTGAGATTAGATGTATCACTAGTCGATAAATCTACGAATACATAATCTATACTTCTTTAAAGAAAAGGGTAATGTGAATTCTATTGGATCGTATATTGATGTTTCGAACTATAGCTTCAAATACTCGATAAAAGCACCGACTATTGGCCAATCTTTGAAGTTAGAGAATGAATCTAGAAAAAAAGTATGATGTAGTTAAGAATTCATTGTAGTGCAGTAAGCGTG
>JAPMOQ010011698.1:705143-720577 GCA_026543055.1 Argiope trifasciata
GGAAATATAAATCAATATTTAAGATGACACTAAAGGAGTTGAAAAATATTATTTGTTTTGAAATTATTCAAAAAAAATTTTTTTAAGCCATTTTACGTTTGGGAAATCTTCAATCTCAGCTTTCTGCCATTTTATGTAAAATAATCTGTCTTCGAATAATACGATATATATTATCTTTTGTTCTTGCTGACCGTCATATGTCAAAATATTTCAAGAAAAAGTTTTGATAACGCAAGATTTTCTCATTAAAAAAGTTCTGTATGGGTATAGTTTTCACACTTAGTCTTAATTATATATTAAAAGTCAATCAGAAATTCATAATCCTACGTTCATTATGAATTGTAATTCAGAAAAATTTCGATATCATGAGCTTGCTAGATCGTTCATCTTTCAGATTCGCAAATTTCGATAGTTACAGGTCTGGAATTTTTGGGACAGTTCCTGTTATATAAAATTTATATTAGTAAAATTACTGCCCACCCAATATTCTCTGTAAGAATTGCTAATATATTTTCAGCTTTCTATTTTTATTAATTTCAGCTTTATCCCGTAATTCCTCTATTTTATCAGCCACAAGTATTTCTATTACTGTTTGCCAATGGATTCTGTAACGGTATAGCGCATGCGTAAAGTTGGGTTTAATTCATCAAAATTGAGGTGAGAAGAAAGATGAGAGGAGGCGAAGTTTACATTCAATAATACTTGAACTCGGATTACGTACTGAATTAAAATAATGGGCCAGAAAGACACGATACTCGCATATAAGTGAAAAAAATTGAAAGTAAAAGTATCTAATTAGCTAAAAATTGAGGCCAAAGAAATGATGAAGAATTCTGGAAATGCGTTCATCCTTCCGCATCTCACCCCTTTGCGAGATGGAATCGTCGAAAAGTCGTCACTTCAGGATACTGAAACTAATCAGACTAATAAGAATCAGGCTTTGAGACAACAAACCTCTCAAGCAAGCGGTGTTATTGGCCTTGAAATGGTAAGGAAGACAGGTGCAAACGCCTCTTCGACTGTCGCAGTGGCTGTACTGTACGGTGTCGAAACACTCACTGGACGTGCGGCAAGAATCACCCAATCCTAGAAAAAGAAGAAACTTAAGCTCAGTGTCTTTATTTAAGGACAATTACATTTTCAATTACGTAGTTAAATTAACCCATTTTATCCCAATTTATTTATTTTGTTCAAATTTGAGAATAATCATATTTTCTGAGGTATATTAAACCTAAATATACTAAATATAACAAAATGTAAAAAAAAAAAATTTTTTATATAGGAAATCTGACCCGTCCTCTAAATAGGACACTGGGATAAAGGGGATAAAATTTGCACTTACATGTCTCAGTGTTATTTTCATTAGTGAAAAGCAATTTCCGACTACAAATTTTTACAATATCCGAATAATACTTCATTATTTACATAAAATTTCAATTTTCAGTTGAATATAATACTAAACTTGGTGGAAAGGCCCAAAACAAGCCTGACAAAGTGTTTTATCACATTTCCCACAGTATGTTTTGGGTTTCCCTTTGCAATCCTCTCTTTGACAACGGCGCTGTTTCTCCCTCTTCAACAGAAAATGGCCAACACCATCCTTGCGGACGTCGTCTTCTGCACTAGAAGGCATAGAAAATATTCTGGGTCTACCTTTTGTTCTGTTCGTAGACTTTTTTAGGTACACCGTTGTTATAGCTCTTCGGAACTCCTTCAAGTTTAGGGCATCACTTTTGTTGACAGCTTTGTGCATTATCCATGCATTTACCACTGCCATGTCCAGTGTACGAATGAAAAGTGGCCAGTACCACTTTTTTCCACGTATCTTGACGGCATACAGTCCAGCCAACCAGTCGTGGTGATCCACCCCGCCCATATGTTTGTTGTACGAATTTATCAAATTAGGCATCTTCACGTTAATTTTATCTTTGTGTCCTTTTACTCGCCTTTTCACATCAAAGAATGGTTCTAAAGTGCTGAAATTTGTAGCAGTAGTGACAATACTATTGTCATTCCATCGCACCAGGAGAATCTCTGAGTTCTTGTCATATGCAAAATCACACGTGCCTCTTTCTTTCTTCCGCATGGACTTAGGTTCCTCTAAGGGGCATTCGCGGTTTATCCGATTTTCTCGTATGGTTCCTGTGGCTCGATAACCCTCTTCACCAAGACTTTTCAAAAGATCAATGCTCGTAAAAAAATTATCAAAGTATAAAGTGTAACCTGAAGGATTCCCAATGTTCTCTATTAGTTTCATCACAACACGGGTACCAAGAGGAGTATCTTTTCTTGCATGAAATTCCTTACCGCAGTACAGGGAAAAGTTGTAACAATATCCTTCGCTTCCACAGAGAGCCCATAGTTTATATCCAAAGCGTATCGGCTTACCTCGGATAAACTGTTTCAGACTATTTCTACCGTAGTACATGATAATCATTTCATCAATGCTTAGATTTGCTGAGAAGTGTCCGAACTTCATAAAATTATTATTGAGCATGGCAAACAAAGGTTTTACCTTGAACGATCGGTCCTCGGGATGCTGACTTACGGTACTATTATCCACAAAGTGTAAATAAGATTTCAACTTTTGGAAACGGTTTCGTGACATTGCATTTTTCACCAGGGTAATTCCAAGGTCTTCAGCATCTGACCAGTAGTCACGTTCACAGGTATTTGAATGATAACCAGTTAGAAGCAAAATTCCTAAAAAAACACGTATTTCGTCAGCACTGGTCAAGAAATCATGTTCGTTTTTTGCATCTGTTGCATATCGCACAGTTTCTTTTACTATGTGATCGTAAACTTCGTTAGAATAAAACTGCTCAAAAAGTTCCACTGGAGATTTTTCTTTCAATGTAGTTTCCATGTGCTTGAGCAAGTCATTTGCAGTTGAATCAACCTGTGTTTTCCATTTTGAATATTGTGGTGATTTCGTCTTTATCCAAGATGACTGATACTTTTCAGCTTTTCGTCTGTGCTTTGTTGTCGAAACACCAGCGTTTGTGGACGCTTCAGTCTCAATACTATCTCCAACTCTGACTTCCAGAGTCCCAGGAACGTCATTTACAACAATCTCACCAGTATTTACTTCCGTGTCGTCCCCTTCATCTTCGTCAGTTAGTTCACTGGCATCTGGTGGTAACACAGCAATTTCAACATCGCTCTCATCTGAATCTAAACTATTTAATAGTTCCAGTGCTTCCTCTAACTTCAAAAACCTTTGCACAGACATCACTCTTTAGGGGCAGAAACGTAGGGAGGATTTTTTTTTCTAAACTTCTAGTTACAAATTTAGAAATATCTCATCATTTATATGCTTATCGTCCCACTGTCCTTTTTGGAGGACAGTTAAAAACTAACGCGCTACAACTTACCTAATAACAATAAAGCTTTAACCAACCAGCAGGATTATAAACGAAGACTGCTCTCACATAAAAACTGACCAGCCAAGTGTTTAAAACAAACTGAAAGGGAATTCTGCAATCGCAAAGAACAGATACATATGACGCTCATTAATGTCAGGAAAAAACAAAGTTAACAGATGAAGGCGACGGACGGGCGAGACAGAACTCATGCTAACAGAAGCTTAGACATAACTTTACATGTTCCAGCTGATAAAATATTCGCAACAAACAACTACTAATTTCTACATGCTATTTTTCAGCTGTCCTCCGGATAGGACAGTGGGATAAAATGGGTTAATTGCATTTATTAGAGATCACAGATTTATCTGACGTAATTTATTAAAATAAAGGAATTAATAAATGAATGTTAACGCCAAATAATCGACATTAATCTGTTGCTGTATATAGGATGTAACAAAATTATGTTTTTAATTAATATATTGGAAGGGTTCGGTGTAATAAATTATACTTGGAGTGAGAATAATTTTACTAATGGCAAGTTCCTGTCTTTATCTGTGATTGATGGGCCGATGATTCATCCATATTTCAAGCATCATTCAGGTTTAGTAGCTTTATCAACACAGATACTTACTTAAATTCTAATCCGTCTAAATATATTATTGATCGTCTTAGTGATATCCCCTAAAGCTATGAAACCTTTTGTAAAGTAAAGCGGAGAATAGCTAAAAGTAAAGAAAAGTTGAAACTTAAACCACGACTATCTTTGGCAATTCTAAAACCAAGCCTTATAGATATTGAAATCAAACATTTGCATCAAAACTTAATAATAATAAATAAATAAATGCTTTAAAGAAAGTGTGTAAAGAAAAAAAAATGAACTCTGAAGGTCATAATAATATTATATATTTTTTAAATTGTGAAGTTTACTAAATATTTTTCTCGTCCATTAAATATTCACATAATGTATCTATTTTGAAAGCACAAACCCTTTAAAAAATATGAACTGTCTTAAATAACTTTTTTTTGTTAAAATATATGAAATGCACTTAAAAATAACTATGTTATTTTAATAATGAATTTTAGATGAGTTTTAGTTAGAGTAAAATTCATTCTCTCCTTTATATTTGTTTTATAATAAGTGCAAATCAAAGGTACAACACTACCCGTTACCTTTTACCTTTAGCGAACTCAAGAGTTTTAAAAACTAATAGAAAATGTTAAAACTAAAAATTTAACAATATTAAATAAATTCAAAACTACGCAGAGTGAAGATCCATATTTGCAACAGATCTCTAAACTAATAAATGAAGGCAACAAAAACAAATGCCAACGAAAAAAAATATTCAAAGTCGGTTACATGTACGAAACTTTTCATAATTATTCATATCAATGGCCTAACAAAACCGAATATTATCGAAGCTTCATCTTGATTGAGAATACTGGAAGAAAGATGATATAACTAAATTTATGATTACATCAAATGAAACCATGGATATGCCTCCAATGAGGATCAAAAATTATACTTTCAAGACTATACAGCTATTTAAATACACTGAAGTGACAAAAGTAATGGGATAGCAATATGCAAATATACAGAAGGCAGTAGTATCGCAGTGAAAAAGTATAAATGCGCAGTTCGTTTTCCAGAGCTTTCATTTGTGTTCAAGTTATTCATGTGAACAGGTTTTTCGTGATTTGTGGCGGCACGACGAGAATTAACAGACTTTGAATGTGGAATGTTAGTTGGAGCTAGACGCATGGGTCATTCCATTGCGGATATCGTTAGTGAATTCAACATTCCGAGATCCACAGTATCAAGAGTGTGCCGAGAGTATGAAATTTCAGGCATCACATCCCATCATGGACAGCGCAGTGGGCGACCACCTGCACTTAACGACCGAGACCGCCGACGTCTGTGTAGAATGGTCAGTGTTAATAGACACGCAACACTTCGTCAAATAACTGCAGGAATCAATGTGGGACGTACGAGGGACGTGTCCGATAGGACTGTGCGGCGAAATTTGTCTTCCTTGGGCTATGACAGCAGAAGACCGACTCGAGTGCCTTTACTGACATCGCCTGCAGCGGCTCTCCTGGACTCGTGAGCATATCGACTGGTTCCTAGACCAGTGGAAAGCCGTGGCGTGGTCAGATGAGTCACGATTTCAGTTGTGACGAGCTGATGGTAGAGTTCGAGTGTGGCGCAGACCCCACGAAGCCATGGACCCAAACTGTCAGCAAGGCACTGTTCAAGCTGGTGGTGGCTGCATAATGGTGTGGGCTGTTTTTACATGGCATGGACTCGGTCCTCTGGTGCAACTGAACCGATCATTGACTGGAAATGGTTATGTTCAGCTGCTTGCAGATCACTTGCAGCCATTCATGGACTTCACGTACCCACACAACGATGGGATTTTTATGGATGACAATGCGCCATGTCACCGGATCAGAACTGTTCGCAATTGGTTTGAAGAACATTCCGGACAATTCCAGCGCATGATCTGGCCACCTAGATCGCCCGATATGAATCCCATCGAGCATTTATGGGACATCATCGGAAGGTCCGTTCGTGCCCAAACTCCTGCACCATCCACACTTTCACAATTATGGACGTCTATACAGACAGCATGGCTCAATATTCCTGCAGAGGACTTCCAACGACTTGTGGACTCCATGACACGTCGAGTTGTTGCACTTCGCCGGGCAAAAGGAGGATCGACACGATATTAACAGTCATCCCATGACTTTTGTCACTTCAGTGTATATGGGGCAATGGTTTCAAGTTATACTGATATAAAAATAGAAATGCAAAATAGTCTCTCCAAGGTTAATAGATATTTCTGTTATCTATTAACTCTAGAGACTTAAATCAACTTAACTTAAAAACAATTTAAATCAAAGCTTAGCATAAAAACGGAAATAAGTTTGTGTAAGAATTTGATAAGTCTTGCTGCCTTCTATAAAAATGATTGTTTAACAAAGGAGAAAACGAGACAAGTTGTGGATTTTTAAACGAAAAAAAAACATACTTAATATTCTAGTCTTATAAAAAAATAATGTGTAAAAAATTATAAATAGAATGAAATTTATTTAAAAAAATTTATTGATCAAACTTTGACAAACTAGTGAAAGCGTGTCGCATTAGATGTTTGGGTTGTACATCTTGATATCAGGTGCATTCCTAAATATAAAAAAGCAACCTCTTCAAAAACAGAATATCTTCTAGATGATGACTGGATAGTGCTGTAAAATATCCAAAGGAGATGGATATGAACTAATGACTATTATTAAGATGGATAAAGGCATATTGAAAAAAAACTTGGAGAGCTAGCCTTACTTTATAATAGAGAGTGACGCTTCAGAAGAAGAAAACAATGTTATTCAGCCCAAAACTTTTATTAAAATATTTGTTTTGAAGGAATGAATCACTAAATTTAAAAAAAACATGTTTTAATCCTGGAATATTTCTAGTAGTGACCGCAATCATAACTAAATATCAAAAGTAGCTTTGACAAATAGGCTTAAAAAGTCACGAATTAAAAAAGGAAAATGTTACTCACTCAGAGATTGTCTTATGTCATTACGGCTGTAAAAGTCTCTGCTGGTTGCCGTGGACGCCACCTACAGAAGGAAATTATTTTAATGTACTTAAAAGTCATAAAATTGTGCAATAACAGATAATTTGAGATTAAACTGGATCTTGCTTAAATTATCGTTATTCCAAATACATTCAAACATAGCTTAGTTTAAACATGCATAGTTACATTCCAAAGAACATTTATGTATAAAAAATATTGAGAAAAATAGCCATTAATAAAAATAGTATTATTCATAATGGAAAAATAGCATCATTCATAATATTTTCACCAAGTCTTGACATAATGTTAGTTTAACTCACAATTTTGATTCGGTAATCAAAAATTTTTGTTTACGAAATAAATTCGTTCCCAAAAGTTTTTCACCAGCTAAAATCATTTTCACACAAAAATTAATATCAGATGGATTTATCTCGATTGAAGAAAACACAATTCGAATAAATTCAAATATAAATTTTTTATTTGATTCAGCATTTCCTAATTTGTATTCATTAAAGTTGATGACCTAACTTGGTAGCAACCAGGAAATAAAATTAATGATTTAAAAGGAGTTTTTTCTCTTTTCTTTTTTAAGAAACATTAATTCTGTATGCTAAAATAGGCCCAACCATGCCTAAAAGAAATTAGCTTTCCTTTTTCGAAGTATCATTTTCTTACTGGAGTACTTATGACTTCCATTTTCAATAGATTGCTTTTTCGTGATTCTAAACACATTCTATAGTCTCCTAAATATTTTTTATGTAGATAGTTTGTTCATAAGTCAACTATTCGTGATTCGAGGTGTATTTAACTGCAGAAGTAAAAAGTCATTTGAAATAAATGTATTAAAGCAATAAGAACTAAATCACGATCGAAACTTTTTTCTCTGTGTAAATAGCAAGTATTTATATATTTACTTCTGTATTTACTAGCAAGTATATTTGTTATTAACTCTACCATCGTATTGTGACTACTGATTAAGGTAAGATTACTATTTGCCAATCTTAATGGTTGTCTTGAAAACAATATTAGTAAACTAGCTGCTACCCGGCGCGTCGCTGCCGAAGAAGAAATAATTTTGGAAAAATCGTTTGAAATTTAAAATAGTTGTCTTGTTTAAATAGACAATTATTAAATATTATATAAATAATAAATATAAATATTACAGACATAATAATATTTATTTTTGAATTGAAAATTAAAACATTCATTGAAATTGAAAGATATATAAAGGAAAAGTACGAGGAATGGTTGCCAAGTCGAAAATCGCCCCAGAATTAATAAACTCCGGTAAACTTGGGTGTCGGGGTTTTTGGCCACGAGGAATCGATTGGCGCCGGTTTTGAAGCGCTACGGTCGAGCAATTCGGAGTTACAGATAGGATATTTTCAAACTTTATTAGTTCGCCATAATGGCTACTTAAATTTTCAAGCGGTGACGTGCTGCCATCTATAGCCAATATGGCGAACTAATAAAGTTTTATGTTTATGCTGTTATAGGTTTCTAATATGTTTCTTATGTATGTATATATGTTTGGTTTTTCTAAATAAATTTGTCAAAAATATTGAACTTCAACACACTTCAATCGTTACCTTTGTATAGAATAGTTCCCTTTCCAAACTCTAACTTTGTTTAGAATAGTTTACAATGGTGCACTTTAACCGGTTATCTTTTCACCAATGGTTTCACAAATTTTCTTATGGCATGTATTGTTTTGATAAATCACAATTGAAAATTTAAATCTTCGAGTTAGCTTCGATACCTGTTTTCTACGAGCGGAGCTCGGTCACCCGCTGGTAATATTAAATCTACTTTTTCAGACTTTATTATTCCAAAATTTAGGTTTAGCAATATTTTTTTGTTTATTTTTCCATCTTTAGCAGAACCAAATAAATGCAAGTAATAAAGTTTCATCGCAATCAGATGAGCGGTACTGCAGCGCATAACAGACATGCAGACAAACAATCATTTTTATTTATACAGATTAGATAATTTTACTATGTCTATGACCCTCCCGTAAGTGCCAGTAATAAGTATTCAAAGTTTTATCGCAATCAGATGAGCGGTACGGCAGTGCATGAGAGACACAAACATTCATTTGTATTTATATAGATTATATTTAAGTAGTTTTAAAGAGTCAATTAGGAGTTTTACCTTTCTTATACAACTTGCCTCGAAATAATGAGGAACTGTAGCACTCTCTTTCCCCCTACACTATGATTCACTCATTACACGCCGCCCTCTGGCGAGTGCTTAGAGAGACAGTCAGTTAAGCCTCTGTTATCGTTATGTGTTGACGTGCTTTTTTGTCCACTCTCTGTTTGTGTTTGTGTGTAACGTAACCTTATATGTTTTAATAATAAATTATTGTTACACAAGAAGGCTGATCTTAATTAGGACCCACCAACCACCGGTCTCAGAACATAGTAAGGTGGGGTCAGTACAAAATTATCATTTTACTAATTTGTTTCCTTCTAATCATTTCATTAAAATTTCAAAGTTGTATCTTCAATATTTCAGAAGTGATTTATATTTTTATTTACGATGGTAAATGAGATCCAGTTATAAATAGTAAATTTAAATTTCTTTTATTTTTCATGTTTAGTTTTTTCGTGCTTTCATATTTTAATTCTTTGAACTCGAAAAAATAATTAGAGATGCATAATTACTCACCTACAAAAAAGGTTTGTTTATTGTTCTAAAAAATAAATATATGTAATTGTTTTAAATTGAATTTGTCCGAAAAATTAATCTACATCTTTTTGCCATTTTGTAACCATTTTTTACTATTAAAATTAGTCAATAGATAAATATGTAAAACATAAAACATGATGCACCATTTAGAGGTGATACATTCGAGTGCAAAGGGTTAGAAACACTACGGCATTTTTTTTTTCTTTTGAAGAAGGCCCCCCCCCCTTTTTTTTGTACACTTATATGATTAAATTGCACACGCAGCAAGCCTTCATTTGATGTTTCTTTTAAGGTGTCCGACTACGTTCAAAGAAAGATCTTTGAAAAATTGTATTTTTTAAAAAACTATTTAAAACAAGTCAAAGTTTTGAGTTTAGTCAAAAACTAAGAAAAATAAATGCTGAGAAGGCCTTCAATTAGCTGTCACAGTCAAGAAGATGTCCTTCAAATATACTTGTTATGTTTACATTTTCGTTTGTCTCATCTTTTTGGGATTATTATTTTGTTAGAGATAGGCTATTTTATGGTTTGTGAATTTTCTAAAAACTCATCTGTAAACTTTCAATACTGCTATTAAATAATTTCACTATTCTGTCCCTTAATCATTGCCTGATGAATCCAATAAGAAATACAAGTTCAGTTAAAAAATTTAATTAATATAATTAAAATTCAAGCTCAAAAGTAATTAACATAACAAGAGTTGTATAATAGAGCAGACGACCAACAAACACAATTCATGATTTTTTTTTTTACACATAAAAGAAATTAAAACCACATTCCTTACAGCGTGCTCAGAGGGCATTGACAAAATACGATGACGATGATTGTATCGATATTTCTCCAAGCTAAAATTTCAGTTTAATCTTTCAAAACATTTGCAAGGGGATTTCCTGTAATTCAAAGTCTTCTAATTTAAGGGAGTGTCACACCCTTCAGTTGAGTGATGTACATAGCTCTTAGCCTCGGTAGGTCTCCTATTAAATTACCTTTTTCCAAATTGTCTACCTGTCATTACTTTTTTTATTTCCGAAGTTCAACATCTAGTTTGTTGAACTTCGGGTTAGTGACTAGTTAAATATAAATTCGAATGCCACTAGTGATTTGGAGTAGGATGTGAATCTGAAGTGCAGTAAATCTGATACAATAAAAACCAGTTGCTGTCAGTTTATCTGGGAATATATCTTTTAGAATGAAAAAGAAAAAGTGATTAGAGAGACAGAATTAAATGATCATATGATTTGAGACAATTTACAAAAACTTTTAAGCATTATTTCAAATGAATAAAATATATTTAATATATCTATATAAATAAAAATGAATGTTTGTCTGTATGTCTCTTATTCGCTGCCGTACCACTCATCCGATTAAAATAAAACTTCGACATTATATTACTTACGCTTACGCGGGGGTTATCCTATACTATAATACGAGGAATGGTTGCCAAGTCGAAAATCGCCCCAGGATTAATAAACTCCGGTAAACTTGGGGGTCTGGGGTTTTTGGCCACGAGGAATCGATTGGCGCCGGTTTTGAAGCGCTACGGTCGAGCAGCTCGGAGTTACAGATAGGATATTTTCAAACTTTATTAGTTCGCCATAATGGCTATAGATGGCAGCACTTAAATTTTCTTTGTCTATTGCCTAATATGATTCAAGCGGTAACGTGCTGCCATCTATAGCCAATATGGCGAACTAATAAAGTTTGATGACCACACGATTATTTTTAAATCCCAAAATTAAGGTAAAACAAATATAAAAGAAAAAATAAGGATAACTTTAATATTTTTACTAAATTTTCTTTTAAAAAAGTACGATTCTAATTCCACTGCTTTTTATTAAGGGAAATTTGTTAATGAAATTTTGAATTTAGCGCTCGTTCGTTAACTAAAAAGATTCGTTCTTTTTGATTCTATACGGCGTTCAACAAGGATTCGACGTGCTACTCATTCCCATTCACAAGAGAGCTCAAATGGATAGAGACGAGCACTGGATGCTAGGAATTTACGAAGCAAGCTATGGAGAACGTCAACTATTAGTCTGCAATCCAGTCGACAACCCGCTGACCATCGATGCTGTTTTGAGAAAAATACTGCGACACGTTTTGAATACCGTTGTTACGAATGAAAAGCTGAAAGGATCTTCAATCTTTACCTTTACTTTACCTTTGTATAGAATAGTTCCCTTTAAAAACTCTAACTTTGTTTAGAATAGTTTACAATGGTGCACTTTAACCGGTTATCTTTTCACCAATGGTTTCACAAATTTTCTTATGGCATGTATTGTTTTGATAAATCACAATTGAAAATTTAAATCTTCGAGTTAGCTTCGATACCTGTTTTCTCAGAGCGGAGCTCGGTCACCCGCTGGTAGGCATAATACAATCATTTAAAGCATAAAAAACATATGCACATCTATTTACCGCATCCATTAACCATGGATTAACCGCCAAGTAAGTCGCCGAGGAGACCCAACAGATTCAGTAAAGATGCTACATTCAAGCTATACGTTAATATTTCGTAGCTGTTGTACGAAAATGTAATGTAAATTCCCCTCCTGACGTAATAGTTTTACTAGAGATTGTGCGAGAAAGTTTTAGGGGAACCAATCCTATAAGTTTGATATTTCAAGTAAACATTTAATAAAATTTTAGCTTTTTTTGCAGTAAATTCCGAAAGTATTAAATTGCAAATAATTTTCTTAGTTTTCGGAAAATTATTTTTTTCAACTATATTGAAGATTTTTTGATATAAATATATTATCTATGTCTAATCAATTTTAAAAGAAAATATTCTAATAATTCAAATTTCTAAAATTAAATTTGAAAATTGTGAACGCATATTAAACGAGTCATCAGATGCATCAGAGTCCTTTCATTACTATTCTGAAGGAACAATAAGTTTTACAATTCTAAAAGAATGCACAAATATAATATATAAAAATGAGTATTTGTTTTTTCGTATTTTATATACTGTCATATAGCTCATCCTATTTTGATAAAACATTACAAAGTTATTGACTGATTGCACTTAATGTTATTTTTTTTTCGATTGCGGCAACGCGCCGATTACCAGCTAGTTTGTAATAAAGAACTTTTTTCCAATCTTTTGCATGCCTCCGGATTCAATGCCGCTTCCATTAATCCACGATATCGAGTTGCTCTTTATAGTGCAAATAGGTATCTGAAGATTAAAGCTATGTAGTAGCAACCGACAAATAATTAATTACTAATGAATTAATGAGTTTCTTGAATCCATTAATAAAAAAAGCAGAAAATACACAGAGGGATGCATATTCTTTCACGCTTTTAGAATAAAATAAAAAATATTAGAAAGACTTTTAATTGGTGTTCTATTTTCCTAAGTTGCTGCAATTAGCCGTTGTTTCTTTAAAGTTAATTACTGACATCCGACTGTCGAGGATAAAATCTCAATATTCGGTTACTTTCGTCGATGCATGCTTTGTAAGCAAAAATAATGTACGTTTTTTCATACTACAAACTGTAAGAATTTCAACAAAACCCGATGCAAAAAAGGTACCGTTGGAACATGTGTGATTATACAAGGTGTTTCTTTATCCATATTGTTACGGACCTGTAATTTTGCTTTCCTCCGCTAATACTGTCATCATAAGGATGACAGATTTACAGTAATCTGTATTGAATAGTGAATAGGTGTGACGTCAGTGATCCCAGAGCTTGGCGACAAAATGGATAATAACCGAAACATTGAGAATTTTCCCGATCCGTCCATTAGGAGTCGAGAATACTCCTGATTCGTGCAGAAGAATTTAGCCCCGGCTCCCGCTGCTATATATAATGCAACCAGTCTGCGGAGGGGTGTGCAATCGAGAAGACGAGAAGCGGGGCGTAGTTGAATCGAGAAGACCTAAATCGAGAGGTCTTGGAAGTTGAACGAAGTACGACCGAGTAGACCGAAATAGAGAGGTCTTGAACTGAGGAGTCCTCAATGGAGGACTGTCACTACGGAATTTTTGCCTATGGACTACTGTTGCTATTGTGGGCTACTATCTGCAGTAGAGTACTTCTGTGTGCTGTCCTGTGTGTTCGTCTCGGTTGTATATAGTTGTCTTTTGTAAATATTTGTCGTCTTTGTGTTGTCCTGTCTTCGTCCTTTAAATAAACATCATCTGTGCTGTGTCATCTACTAAAGGACTGATCATTGTGTGTCCACCGTATACACCACTATACGAGTAAAAAGAAACCGACGGATTAGGATAGGAAATCCGTAACAATATTCCGTAGAGAGGAATTTACATTATCTCCTAATATGTAATCACATTTGTCATAAAATCTCAAGCTTGCTATTATGGCACATGGAGCAACTGAAATTGGCTGTCTGGGTGTTTTGTCTTTCCCTTATAGTAATAAAAGGATCTTGCGAATGAACTTAAGGTAGATAAGTGCAATGGATTCTTCTTTTAATTATGCCGTCAGACATTATTAGCAAATATAAACGGTATCCGGAGGCCGCTAAAGCCTGGTTGGGAGGGCGTTGGATTCACATCCCGTGTGTTACGTGTTCCCTCCTCGAAGACCGAAGACTCACCGTGTACATGGTGGTTGGCGCATGCATAAATCTGTCGTAGCCACAAAGTCCTTCAAGTCGAGACAATACTATTGGGGATACTGGATCAGAAGTGATAGTTCTCTGATTCAGATCTAAATTATGATCTGTAAATGAAGTGCATGAATGAAGCTTACCCTGTGAAAAGGACTAAGTAGCTAAGACGTACTCCTTACCCTTGATGGCTCTACTAAAACAACAGACGCTAAAACTCTATTTAAAATCGCTGACTTCTCTATGACTAGTGCCATAAGCAACAACAACAACTGCGAACATTGTGTTTATTTTAAACATTATTCAATAGATAATTATTTGTTAAAAATAAATGCGCTCACTTACCATCCAAAATGCACTGAAGAATAGGGACTGGATACCTGAGAATTTCATGACTCTCACCTAAAAGAGAAAAAGAATAGATATTTAACTGTTTTGTAATAAAAGGGGTAATAATTTTATAGTAGTTTGAGAAGAAAGCAATTTCTTTTTGAGGAGAAAATTACTATTTTATTAATTTTTGAAGGCTTAGAATGAATTGATCTCAAAATGTTGCTCAGTAGGGCAAATTTGATTAAGCGTTATTTGTGATACTATAATGTTATGAATTGTTTTCAAGGATTCGGCTCTTTTAAGTAAATATATTTTCATGTATTAACTGAATTATTACAACATAAGATTTGTGACGATATGATGACGTTATCTATAGATATGGATTTAATTTAGAACATCTTAGAAAATTTTATATGACAAAAAGTTTTCATGGATTTTTGAAATATTTTTGAGAAGATTTTGATAGAATATTTTTGAGAGATGTGAAGATTTTTATATGATCTATACTTATAAAAGCAAATGCGTGTGTTTATGCTTGTGACACACGCAAACACACACATGTATATGTACATATATATTTGTGTGTGTGTGTGTGCCTGCTTGTGCATGTATCTCTCTTTATAAATACCAGCGGGTGACCGAGCTCCGCTCGGAGAAAACAGGTATCGAAGCTAACTCGAAGATTTAAATTTTCAATTGTGATTTATCAAAGCAATACATGCCATAAGAAAATTTGGGAAATCATTGGTGAAAAGATAACCGGTTAAAGTGCACCATTGTAAACTATTGTAAACAAAGTTAGAGTTTGGAAAGGGAACTATTCTATACAAAGGTAAAATAAAGATAAAGATTGAAGTGTGTTGAAGTTCAATATTTTTGACAAATTTATTT
>JAPMOQ010011698.1:735577-761731 GCA_026543055.1 Argiope trifasciata
TGTAGAGCGCCAACACACACACACATTGAGCTTTATTATAAGTATAGATTATGCGAGAAAGCTTTGGAGAGACTAATCTTGGGTTTTAAATTTTAGCGTTTTTTGCAGTAACTACCAAAAGTATTGTAGTAGAAATAATTTTGCACCATGTTAATTTTCCAAAATTATCGTTTCAACTGTATTAACCATTTTATGGTATAAATATGTTTTCTATGTTTAATCAATTTTGAAAGAAAATATTTTCTAAAATTAAATTTGAGAATTCTGAACGAATATTAAACGAGTCATGAGACACAATAAATAGTTCCTCTCTTTACCATTCTGAAAGAACACAAAGTTTTACAATTCTCAAAGAATACACAAATCTAATACATAAAAATGAATATTTGTTTGTTCGTATTTTATATACTGTCGTACCCTTCATCCTTTTTCGATAAAACATTGCAAAATGATTGAATAATTGCACTCAATATTATTTTTTTCGGCGGCAGCAAAGCGCCGGGAACCAGCTAGTAACTTAATAAAAAATAAATCTTCAGCTTAAAAATTTTGCAGGCCCATTTAGAAAGACTCAATTTATCATATGAGACAATAAAAAAAAATCATTTTTTTGTGATGATTGTCCCTAGTATTGTATCGTCTTAATATCTCAATTTAAAGCAACACGGCAATTATGTCTGTGTGTCGAAGAGTTTCAAACTATAATTAAATCCGAGGATACAGTTGGTTGTTCACCAGCTCTGCTTTCTAAGCTCCATTAGAAAGAGAGTGTTTGACCCATGACAAAGAATGTTTTCTGGAATCGGATCTCAAACCGTGACTTTTTCAGCAGACTAAAGAGGTCCCACTGTGCAAGGAGATGGTAAAAAAAGAGCTTTTGCAGCTTCATTCATGTAACAGATCAATTCGATGTTAGGCCAGGCGTTTATTGACTCTTCCTGTTTTCTCCAACTCCCCAACTGTTTTTCTCAACATTGATGTTGTAAACTAGTCAACAGAGGGAAAAATTATCGGTTTAATACACACCAATCAATTTTGATTTTCTTTTGTAATGTGACAGATGTTCGAAAGCACGACTAATTACTCTATCAATAGTGAAATGTTGTTAAAGAAACTGCTGTAGTTGTCCAATGTATAGAGGCACTCCGTCTTGCATAATGATAATTGAATTAAGACATTGGCATTGTTACATGAAACAAAAACACAACAAAATTTTCCAGCATGTTTTGGCATTTCTTTGTCCTTTGCATAAATTCTCAAGCTGACATCACACTCTGCATAGCTGCAGCATTTTCTTTGTTTTCATTAAACAAATTCACTATCAAAGGGCGAAAAAGTGAAGTGATAAAAAAGGGAAGAAATTGAAATTGAAATTGTCATTGTAACTACAATTTCGCACTGTCGGCACAAAAATTTGCTTAAACCATTAGTTTGCTGCTACTGTGCTAGGCATAAAAGGGATGAAGCTGGGGAAAATGTAATTCTAATTAATGATATTTTCACAGCTTTTTCCCTTTTATATCCAGCACAGTAGCAGCAAACCAATGGTTTACGTAATGTTTTTGTGCCGACAGTGCGAAGTTATAGTTACAATGACAATTTCAATTTCTTCACTTTTTTATCTCCTTTTTTTCAGGAATCGGCTATACAAATCAGAAATGGAAAAATTTTATACCACATGTTTTCGTCTGTGTATGTGTCTTTTCAGTATTTTTTGTTGTAAGCGCCATCTATCGGTGTTTCTGAAAATGGTTTTTGGCCTCCCCCCTCCCTCGTAATCCGTTTCTTCATGTCTTGAATAAGCCCAACATTTTTCGAGCCTTTACACTAAATAGTTCCCTGTATAGAGTTAAATAGAGGAGTTTTAATTTTGACCAAGTTGTATGTAACTCGCAAACGTACATGGAATAGAATGTACTGTCACGATATATTACTGAATGTCAACTGTCAAGTAATGTTCGTCAACGGATTCTGAACGCGGAACGATTAGGGCATTTCTGGTATTCTCCTTTGACATTGGATTTCCCTTATTAGATACTTTTTAATTCACTTTTTTTCCACGTGTATGCTAATCTTAAAACATTGCCAGAAAAATTCAATTCAAGAAGTAAATTAATATAAAAAATGATCAGTATTATTTTGTAAAAAAAGTAATTACCAAAATTTAAGAATTTTTTTTTTCATTTATTCTTCATAATTCACTGTTTATGCTCTTTACATTAAATAAAAATTGCTCTGAAATATTTTACTGCGCATTAGTATCTTTTCCCTTCTATATTACTGATTATCTGTAATGTTTACGTCTCATGAAACTGTGAGTCTTCATTGTTAAATGCAAACATCTCCTGCTTTCACCCCTATTTTGACGCATTTAGCCATCCCTAACGCATGCGCAAAAGCGCGGTGGGCTTTACAATCAGTTGTCGAATAATATAAACGAGTGTTTCAGATTGCTTCATTGAATGTTTTTACTGCTGCATTTAATTCAACGTTTCTCAAAATAATGGAACTGCAAATTATTATAAGGAACATGCCAGAGGGTTTGCCATGTCTCCAAATCTGCAATCAATCAAAAGAAACTATATGAAAAAGAAATCGGGATAAAAATTGTCACAAAAGTTTAATGAAGAAGAAAATTATACTGAACTGTCACCGTGTATGGAAAACCTATGGAAATTAATGATTATATCTTGCAAAGCAATTATCCCACAAAAATGATATTTGAATTATTTTAAAACTAGCCGCCTTTGGCGACCAGCTGGTTCGCCATGAGTAAAGCGTTCTAAAATTTTCAATTAAATCACATATTCATTAGCCTTGAAGTAATTCCGGGCATTGATTGGCCTGAAATTAATATTTGCTTTAAGATGATGGACGGAAAGTTCTAAAAGTACACCTTTCCTAATAATATTCTTTAATTTTATAAATCAGTCAGTTTTAACCATCGATTATGCTTCTTAAATATTAAAAAAAATTTCGATGATGTTGCCAAAATATTAAATATGTTTTTTTAAAGAAAGCGAGAAAGGGAAAAAAAGTATTAAATTAATGATACAGATATTGCAAACGATTACATAAATATGCCATTAAGTCGGGATTTCAATGCATATCCTGTCTGAATTCTATCAGGTTTACCGTAAATAAAGAAGATTTATTGACTTAATGAGATAGATATTGCTTTGCTTTGCATTTATTTTTTTAAGAAAATATCACATTTTATATTTCTTTTATTTTATCCAGTCACGTGCTGAAAGTTGCATTTCTGTAGATTTATTTTGCGACGATAATTTTTTTTATTTGAACTTCCGGCATTCTTTTATTTTATCCAGTCACGTGTTAAAAACATGGTTAAAATATTTCTTTAAAAATTCATTAAAAATAGAAGTTTACATTATAAATTAAAAAAACTGATACCGTTAGAAAGCTAATTTTTTTATCTTTAAATTGATATAAAAATCATGTTTGTGCAATAATATTTTCGAAAGTTATAGCGGAAAAACGTCGAAATTTCGCTTAAATTTTAATTAATTCAAATTCTAATTAAAAATTCGAAAAAAGGGCTCCGAGGTGCACATTCCCGACCTCCAAGGTATACATGTGCCAAATTTGGTAGCTGTAGGTCCAACGGTCTGGCCTGTAGAGCGCCAACACACACACACACACACATTGAGCTTTATTATAAGTATAGACTATAAAATAACCCAACCTTTAAAATAATATCAGTTTCCTTTCTGTACATTTTTTTTCTTTATTTTTATTATTTTATTTAATGCATAATTTAACAAATTTTTTTAATGCTAGATTAGAATTCAAACTTATCTATTAAAATATTCAATCGCATGCTTTTGTAAATGTTAAAATTTGAAATACAAAACAAATTGCTTTCTTTTGCATTAAATTCGAAATAGAATTTCTATTTTCGCTTTTATTTCGTAATATATATTTTTTAAATTTGATATATATGTACAGGTACTAGCATTACCCGTACAACGTTACCCGTGGCATAACTTCTGTAATTTAATCGCAGATCAATTTAAAGAGAGACGGTTCTTTCGCTCAACAGAAATATCTCCTTTCCTAAAAGTGAACTTTTTCCTCTGATATTTGCTAACCGAACGTTTCTTTTCTCTAATTTTTAATTATTACTCAACAAACGAAGCTCTTTGGCATTTAATGTAATGCAGCGAAATTTAGCTTTCTTTGTGTATAATGATTTTTGGATCGCTGTTTAAAATTAGACGCAAACAAAGAAATGTATTGACTATGCATACCATAGATCAAGTTATATGCGGAGTAAGAAGTTCTCGCACAAGCGCAAAGGGCAAAGCTCAGAGACTGCTATTTTACGCTTGCGCAAATCGTAATAGGAAAATAATTAACTTCCTATTTAATTATAAAACTTCCTATTTAATTTGATATAGCTCCAATATACTAAATCATTTTCCAATAAATGCCCTACAAAATGGAAATATATGCCTCCAACATTCGTTAGTTATTTTTCGAGTTTTTGCAGTTCAAACATACAGACGCTTTCAGGAGACTTCATTTTATATGATGTATAGATAATAGAAATATTGTATTATGAAGGAATCTATTCTTATAATAAAGCTCAATATATGTGTTGGTGCTCTACAGGCCAGACCGTTGGATCTACAGCTACCAAATTTGGTAGCTGTATACCTTTGAGGTTGGGAATGTGTACCTCGAACCATTTTTTCAAATTTTCAATTGGAATTTAAATTAATCAAAAATTAAGCGGAATTTCAACGTTTTTCCGCCATAACTTCCTAAAATATCATCTCCCAAAGATGATTTTTATATCAAATTAAAGATTTAAAAACTTAGCTTTCTAATGGTATCAGAGTTTTAATATACAACTTAAGCTTCTATTTTAAACGAATTTTTAAAGAAATATTTGAACTATATTTTTCAACAATATATTTCGGACAAAACAATAAAATTTAATCTGCACAAGCACATTACGAATGAAAGTTAAAAAATTATCTTTTATCAATACGTTGCCATCAGATTGATAAAAACTCAAATTAAAAAAAATACTGCAAAATAAACATATAAAAATGTAATTTTCAGCACGTGTCTGCATGAAATGAAATAAATACGAAATATATATTTTTTCTAAAAAAAAATATAAAGAACATTTTTTGTGAATTTTACATTATTAATATATAATTAATAATTACATTATTAATATGTAATTAATATATATAAGATTCATATCCCCCTATAATATCAAATAACAAGTTGAATTTTTTAACAATATAAAATTTATATTAATCTTTAAAGGGCATAAGAAGTATATAAATTGAGCAAACAAGCTGGTTGCCAAAGGCTTATTTTTTAATTCCCGAATAAAATCTCTTTCACTACAATTTATTTTTAGCCGATAGTCCACATTTACATTCTCCTTTAATTAGGAACAGATTTGTTTCCTTTTTTTTAAATCTCTTTCCAAATGCAGATATTAGATAGGCTTAAGCTTCCCATTACAACATCAATAAATGTTACGCAAGATTTGTGTGAGTTTTTCTACTTAAGACACTTTCTCCCGAGATTACTTATGAAACAAAAACCGAAAAAAAAGGCCCCTGGGGGTTGATTTTTGTTTGTAGAATCGGAAAAGAAAAGGAGGGGAAAGAAAGTGTGTTTCTAATCCTCCGGGAACTCGTTTCCAGCCGTCAAGTGAAGTTTGTGTCAAGAGAAAGTGGTAATCCTGCCATTCAACCTGGCGGCGCAGATCCGCATTCGTGAGCAGAGTGCCGTGACAATCACCTCCGCTCACGAAACACACGGCAGAAGCTGTGATTTCTGCACACGAAGCGCTCACTCGAGTCCCATCTTCACTTAATTACGTTCATTCCGAAATGAATGGGTGCCATAAAGTTGGGGCACGCAGAGAGCATTGACATGACTGTCTCCGCTTCCTCCTGGTCATTCGATACTTTCTAGCAACACAGACCCTGCTGCAGTGGCACTTAAGGGTTGTTGTTCCCCTACATTCTAATGATCGAAATCCTAGAGCCGTGACCATTAAATTCTATTTATACGACTCATATGAAATTGGGGGTGTGGTACCGAGTCGCCTGTAACAATGTAATAAAAATTGTTTAATGCCCCCGATAAAAGTTTTCTGCTCATAAAATTCAGTAACCAAGTATGAAATGTTGTTTTTGCAACAGAATAAATGAACTGCTGGTTAAAGACCTGGGGACGCAGACCTGAAGAGGTAATGTTGGTCCGATTAAGATTTGACTACGGCTTGATTGTCATACATTTGAATCGATTGGGGAAATTATTTTCTATATTTCCATCAAAAAGTCGAATCCAAATAAGCGAAATAGTTTTAATTTTTTAAAAACTAAGATCCATTTATGAGGGAAGTGAGTGTGTGTGAGAGAGAGATAGTAATTGTTTAATGCCCCCGATAAAAGTTTTCTGCTCATAAAATTCAGTAACCCAATATGAAATGTAATTGTTTTTGTAATAGAATAAATGAACTGCTTGCTGGTTAAAGACCTGGACACGGGAAGCAGACCTGCAGACGTAATGTTGGTCCGATTAATATTTGACTCGAAATCTACTGCCTGATTTTCATACATTTGAATCGATTGGAGCAATTACTTTCAATATTTCCATCAAAAAGTCGAATCCAAATAAGCTTAATAGTTTACATTTTTTTTAAAAACTAAAATCCATTTATGCGGGGTATAGTAACTTTATAGATATAGTAGAGAGATGTAGTAATTTTATTTGACAGTATACGAGAAAGTTTTGCGAAGACCGTTCCGGCTGGTTTAAGGAGTACTTCAGGTTAATTCAGAATCTAACAAAAATATTAAATCTTCAATATTAATTAAATAAATACTGGCATCATGGCATAGGGGTAGGGCATCTTCCCGCAACCTAGGCGTCCAGATTCGAGTGCCATTTGGACATGGTTTTCATTGTATGTGTTCTGTCTGTCAGATGAGTGAATGTGACACATGTGACACATAAATCACAGCAACAATAAATAAAAGGGTAAAGTAAATATTTAGAAGGAAAATGATAATAGCTTATTCTATTTTCAAACATAAATTGGTGTTTTTGTGTGTTATGCTTATTTTCACATTTACCTTTTTATTGGAGTTAATTGAATATTACTTTTATTTCATGATTAATATCTCTTAGTCCAATATCTATTTCAATTATCCAATAGTATTATTTGTTACCGTAATTCAATTAGCCATTGAATATTTTTTATTAAATTGAAAATATTCCAAATTACAATACATAGTGAAAAGATAGCGATATGTATTCTTTTCATATTTTTCGAGTGCAAATCGGAAATAAGATAAAATATTTTAATTCAACCTCCATTTATTTTCACAATTCTCTATAATTTTACAAAAGAATAATGTTGAAAACTAAACAGTGACTCATCACTTCTTAAACTATGAAAATATCTACAACAAACAGCTAAAAATCACAAGATGTCTGATAGAAGTATATAAAAGACCTCACCATTGTCAACAACTGGACGGAGGCAACAGTTTCTATTAATTTCCTATTTTCCTTTTAAAGAAGATGAAAGAATTTTTGAAAAATCCTTCCGTATACAAAAATCCAATTTTGAAAACAACGCATCAATATACTGTTTACTTTTTAGGATGTAATATTCAATAAAACTCATAAATCAAACAACAGGGCAAATTTACTGTTAATGCTATTTGTTGTGTTTTTTTTTTCATAATCTAGTAATAATAAGTAATATCTAAAAGATGGTCATTTGATTTATGATATTAAACAAGCGCAAGAAAATTAATATAGATATTATAAAAGGAAATGAGTAGTCAAAAAAAAGACATTATTTAAAATAAATGCAGCATAAATTGAAAATATAAATACAAAAACAATCAAAAACTTATATATATAAAACAATATTTTGCAAATAGCAACATGGGCGAGTTGATTCAAATATAGATTAAATATGTTTATATTATAAGTGTTTTTCCGCAGATTTCCATGATTTGATTTTTTTTTTCCAAAGCAACTTGCCCGAAATTTGCAATTCTATTTTTTTTTTCAACTAAACTTGAACCAACCTCGTTCTTCGACAGGCTATCTCTTGTTTTTTGAAAATTGCTTTTCATCATTCTGTATATCTCCCTCCCCTCACCTTAGGCCCCTGGTATCAAACAAGTGGTGTTTGTTTCTAGAAAATCGATTTTTTTTTTTCTTCATACTATGCCTTCTTATCGAGGAAAGATGAATGAAGTATGGTTTAAACTTTCTATCGGTTCATTGTGGAGAGAAAAAAAGGCTCAGTGGAACGACCGTTCGTCTGCTAGCAAGGAAGGAGGGGGTGCTCTTTTTTGAGGGAGCGAAACGTGTAATCGTCTGCCAGATAGCATCAGCGCTGACAGGCCGCCATTAGTGGAGGGAAGGGGTGGCCGAATTACTTATCACCTATTCGCATTCTTGGGGCGCGCCGGAGCGGAACTAGCCGCAGACGATCTTTTAAGAGGCCTATCAGTTCAGTTGATTGCTCCCGTTTGATGGGGTTCAAGGGAAGGAGGGACTTACCGGGCGACTCCGTTTTCTTCGGAATCGGAACCCACAATTAAAGAACATTTATGGCAAAGTATATATAGTTCAGACGATAATTTTTGCAGGGCTGTAAATATTACGCGCTTAAAGATCATTTTATGGCAAAAGTTTTTTTTAACCACCAGGTGTGGTCTCCTCTAAACGTTTTCACATACTCTAGTAAAAGGTGTTTTAGATGAGTTTTTACAGAACTGATTGAAATCAAAAATACACAATCTACAGATGCGGTCACAAAATCAAAATAAATTTGATATATTTAGGACAGTGCGTTTTTGTGTTGTCGCTTTTACATGTTTCTGAAAGTACAGAAAGACAAAGAGACGGTCATCTAGTTGGATTTAATTCAAAATTTGCTGCAGATGTTAAATTTGCTTACCGAATTTTATTTATCTGGCTCTCTCCGTTTTATAGTTAACGTCCTCACTCATATTCCAGCAGCCAGACAGGCAAACTTCATCTAAATAGATTTTGCTCTAAGTTTGATGTAAAGATCATAAACCAAATTTCATCTTTACTTTTGTTATATGAAGACTTTTTCCAGAAGTGTGATTTCGAATTCAGGGAGATTTAAAATTGGAGATTCGCCACAAATTTAAGTCTGAGTTTCTGCCCGATGACAATATTTTCTATAGACGAATGTAAAAATTTAAGAAATAAAGGAAAAGGAATACTTGAAAGACCGATAACAATACTTTAAGCCAATATAAAATTATGAAATTCAATACCATAATTTTTTATAAATTTTCGTTCATATGAAACACTTCACGACTTTCTTTACTTTCCGAACTGTTTTCGGTTACTATTTTTATTTCTATTTCCTATTTTTGACAATTTTTTTTTTTTTTTTTACTCTTTAGTATTTAATATAATTTCTAAATCATAACAGTCATTATGGAGTTTCTGTAACTTTTTTTAAATCCAAATTATTACTATATAAAAAATTTCAGTGCTTCGAAATAAAAAATTTATTAAAATCAATAAATTAACTGCTAATCAAATTTAGTAAATATTAAAATGCAAAAATGTACCACTTTACAAAAATTTCGCATCTTGGAGTTTCTAGAAAATTGGGTAAAGATTGATCGCAGAATTGAATCCTTATAAACAAAGAAATTAAATAAAAACATGTTGTTATGACCAAATTATAATTAACAGAGGAATCACTATGCGTAATTATATATAAATATCTTTAACTGTGGTTAAACAAAAATTGTTCATTAATCAAAACAATTATAGTTTATATGTTTGGTTAGAAAATGTGATAACAGTGCGTCGTACGAAGAGTGATCTAAAAACAGTTTACAAGGAAAAATGTTGTATTAACAATAGACATATAATAAAGAGATAAATGGGGCTGTCCCTTCTATCCCAAGTACCTTTCATGCAATGGTGAACGGATTGCCATAAATTTAGCATTCTTACTGAATCTATCATGAGAATATGCGTTTTGAACGCTTTTTTGTCGACATCAAAATTTGACTGAGAACTGCAATTGTAATCTAGGATAACATATCGTGCTATGGATATGAGTAGTGAAGATTTGCAGAACTTTTCCCGAAGTCTTGTCATGAGAATCATTGCAATCGGTAGTCTTCCTATAAGGAATCTACCTAAAAGTGAGTTCTTTGAATATATTAAGAGGATTTGATTCACTCAATATTATATCGAAACCACCATAAAACAAATTAATATGCTTCATACAATAATGCAGTAATATAGCAAAACAATTCGTGCTATATGGAGAATATCTAACTTTATTCAGTTATGCTATATGAAAAACAATTCGGTATTATTGTGATTGTTCCTTCCTATCTGTAATAATTTTTTTTAGAAGGTTTTCTTTGGAATCTGTTTCATATGAAAAACAATTCGGTATTATTGTGATTGTTCCTTCCTATCTGTAATAATTTTTTTTAGAAGGTTTTCTTTGGAATCTGTTTCATGAAAGTATTTTGTAGGAGCATTGTCTGCAAATGATAACTTTTTATCTACTAAATGGATATAACCACGATCCAGACGACACTTTTCACCAGATTTCTAAATATCTTCTTGCCGAACACATAAGTGAGTAAGACTTTCCAGTTTCGATTGTTATCAGGGGAAACTCCCATCTCTATTCTCATGGAAGAACAAGCTAAAGATCTGTAAAGCAGTCTAATGGATCATGTCAGCAGTCTCATGGATTAGAAACTCAATACACATTTTGATTGTTCATTGCTATAGCTAATAAATTTTCTATAGAGGGTTTTCTTTGGAATCTGTTCCTGGAACTATTTTGTAGGAGGGTTGTCTGTAAATGATAACTTTTTATGTACTAAATGGATATAAACACGATCCAGACGACACTTTTCTCCAGATATCTAAATATCTTTCTGAGGAACAGTTAAGTGAGTGAGACGTTTCAGTTGCGGATGTTTTCGTGGGAAACTCCTATCTCTATTCTCATGGAAGAGCAAGCCGAAGATCTGTAAAGCAGCCACATGGCTCACAGCTCTCGCGATTCTAAACTGTTAGAAACTCGATTCATTAGAAATCGAGATGCATGAACGAACTGGAAACGGTTCTGGTTTCATGTTGTCAATCGATTACCGGTGAAAGCTTCAGGAATAGCAAGGAATAAGGGAATACAAAATATACAAAGAATACAACATTAAAAGGGACGTTCCTTTTAATTTTGTAAAAGTTTAGTGGAAATTGTGTAAATAATAGATTTGACAAACTGTATTTTTATTTATTTCATTTCTATATTAGCTGGTGCCAAAAAAATAATATTAAGTGCAACCAATCAAAAATTTGGCTATGTTTTATCGAAATAGGATGAAAGGTACGACAGTACATAAAATACGAACAAATATCATTTTTTATATATTAGATTTATGTATTCTTTCGTGAATCGTTTAATATTCGTTCGGAATTCTCAAGTTTAATGTTAAAAAGTGTAATTAAAACATTTTATTTCAAAATTCATTGAAGATAGAAAATATATTTAAACCATAAAATCATTAATATAGTTGAAAAAATGATTTAAAATCCTCAGGATTGGTGTCCCCAAAATTTCCTCGCATAATCTGTAATAAAGTTGTTATCTCTGAGAATGACTTGCATGACATTTATGTTCAATAACTATACAATATTAACCTTTAACTTGGATTTAGCATTTCAACTGAATCTATTGTGCCTCCTCTTTGAGCTATTTGGAGAATTATCCTTGGTAAATAGATGCGTTTGAGATAAAATAGATGCGTTCAAATTCTTATTGTTTTTAATTTTAAATAATTGTATCATGCAATTATTAATTAATTCTACAATATATTGGTGTTAAATTGCATGATATGGATATATATGAAATGGTATTAACTAATGTAAAGTAATTTCACCTGACTGTCCAATGCGCACAGATTTAACGTTAAAGGAATGAAGTGTTACGTCTTTTTGTGACGTCCCGGAAGACCGCAGGGGCCTTGGCTATCAGGAGTTGTGTCCGTGAACATTGTGTCGATTCCTGGTTCATGTATGGTTGCTCTTATCCCGGTGTTGTGTCTGGGAGGTGTATGAAAGAACCCCGCTGTGGAAAGGGATTGTACAAGCGCGTGTGTGAGTGTCATCTGGTTTGTGCAAGCGAGTGTGTGAGTGTCATCTGGGTTGTGCAAGCGAGTGTGTGAGTGTCATATGGGTTATAAAAGCGAGTGTGTGAGTGTCATCTTCGTATGAGTTAGACGCCAGACCTCTGCACTCGGCTGCTCAAAGGTCTTTACTCTCAGAAGCTATTATCCGCCCCCCTCCGCTTTCCGTTGTAACGCGAACACGATATCATTATCATCATCAAGTCTGAAAGAGGAAAAAAACTTTTATTTTTTGTTTCTTCGTATTAAACCCACTTGGAATACATTGCAATTCATATCGCTTTTAAAGAAAGGCAATAACGAATATACAGCCCTATCTCAGTTTAATACAATGATTAATAAGCTTTTATATAATGCATACAATGTTGTCTGCCATGTAACCTGATACAAGGAATGATTTCGTTGAGGAATAATGAACGTGAATTGGCTCCTTTAACCTTAAAATATGGGAAAAATATCTCTATGGTATGAAATTTGATTTCCAAGGCTTTCATTGTCACAGATTCAGTAGAAGATCATTCATTTATCCGATATCCTCTTGAATAACGTTTATTGAAAGGACGTTTTTCGATCAAGTGTGCCATGAAATGTTTTACTTTAGTGTCCCTCGATTGATTTGCTAGCATTCTAGCCTTTTCTGGAGCTCTGATTTTGAACTGATAAATTTAGAATTTTGCTTTTTCGCTGCCCGGATGCCTGATCCCGCGTGAACCCGAGAGAAACGTGACCGAGATGCAGAGTCGGAAGATTAATTGAGCAGATCGAAACGGATCCGAGATCAGACCGAAAGGGAAATTTTACTTTGTTTTGAAGTCCTCCTCCCGTGGTGAGCTTCCCTTTCCAGATCATTTTGCAAGAACCTGGTTTTTGAAATCCCGGCAGCAAAAGCATTCTCTCTTTTTTTTTTCTTCTTCTGTTCTCAAAAATCTCAACTGAACCTTGAAATGTTCAACTGAATTGAACTTATCCAAGACCAGAAAGGAAAGTGAACTCATTAATCAAACTTCAGATAGCTTCTTGTGCCTTTTTAATTATTATTTTCTCATATATGTAATATTGTTACGAAGATCTAAATAAGCATATCGTCAGCTTTAAACTAATAAACAAGTTTATTGAAGGAAAGTAGCGACTTGCAACTTTATAGGGTCGAGGAGCTGCCCGCGGCTAGTGGGTATCAGTATTTATACAAGAACAGAATATGCTAGAAACAACTAATTTACATTATAAAGAAAGGTCTAGAATATTAAAGAACTTAAGGAAACAATAACTAAAAATCCATACTTTGCATATAACAGTCATGACATCGAACCCGCAAACACAGTGTTTGGATCGCGTGCTTTGACCATTCGGCCAATGTAAACTTTTTTTTATGCGGCAATATATAAACAGAGAAAAAATCCAAATTCTCAAAAAATTCTGGAGAACTTAAGAAATTTACATGTTTTGACTTACCTGATTCTATATAACAAATAATAACAAGTTTTGAAGATTCTATTTGGTAATGAGGGGGATTTGTCAATGAATACGATAAGAAAAAATCTAGAACATTGATATTTAGCCAGCGATTTTGATATCAAAACCATGAATTTGCATCAATATTGAAAGAAATTCTTCAGAGGGAAGTATATACTTGTGAATATAACCAGAATAAAAAAATTAATATGCATTTTTAATCGTCAGAATTGTTGATATGTTCCGAATTTCAGATCAATCCATGGACTGCTTAATTGTTTATCTATAAATAACGTGTGATTGTTTTCCCGATAGTTAAATTATGACAAATTATATAAATGAAATTGATATATTCCGAATCTCTGATCAATCCATGAGCTGCTTAACTGTTTATATATTAATAATGTGTGCTTGCTTTCCCGATAATTAAATTATGTCAAATTACATAAAAGAAACTCAGTACATATGATTTTCGGAGAGAACTTTACATATAAACTAAACTTTTTCTGGCCCTCTCCGCTAAAAGGTAATAAGTGGGATGGAATGTCTTCGATTGCATGAGCTTTTCATGGAAATTAATCGCGTTCTTTTTCTAATTTATAATTTGAGGCGTCACTGAAATAAAAGGAGTTATTTAGTGCAACACCTGCATTAAGGTTTAATCCAGTAGGTCACAGAAAAAAGAACTAAATGCGTATTCTATATGTTTATCTGTGCAATGAAGATTAACTCAAAACTCACCATATAATGGAAATATGAGAGAAAATAACACTGAAAGAACGTTCGCTCAAATGTTGATTAAAAAGAAGCACGAATAAGTTGTTTTTGAGCAAACAAAGAAGGGAAAAATTATACAGTGCTTAAAAAAAACATGAATTAAAATTTGAGAGTAAAATAGATTTCTTGCGAAAATTTAATCCCCATCCCCTCGGGACTTTCAAAAAACGTAAATTCTAGGAGGGGAGGGGGGGATCAAAAGATGCCTTTGCCAAAATATTGAATGAAGTTTTTGTTGTCATTATACTCTAAATATCGTCAGTAGTTTTAAATCAATGTCTTATTCTTCATCATTTTATTAATGTAAACAATTTTACAGAAAGATTTTTTAAATCTAAATCAATACGTTTTAAGTGTAGCTTTTGTGTATATATTTCATGCATTTCAATACATAATGCTTTTAAAATTTTATATTTTTTAACGTTAACGTTTCTAAATTTTTTTTCATGGAAAGCAAATAAAAAATGTAATATAACACATTATTCATCAGAATTCTCAGATATTATCCTTTAAAAAAACCGAAATGATAAGATGAGTATTTTGAAAGAAGACAAATGTGAAAAACGATAATATTTCATACTGATATGCATCTGCTAGTCATTTGAATATCTAGAAACATCATAAAAATCCGCATGTTCTTCAAGATCTGAAAGAATTCACATGTCTAAAAGTATTATTATTTATTTCAAAAGGATATCTATACATTCCTCATAAATATCTCTCTGTCAGAAATGCTGAGATCCGTATGCCGGACTTCCACTTCCTGATGAATTAAATGGAAGGTTCATTGCTCGGATTAAGTGTTGAGCAGTCGTGTTACAGTTGTAGCCTGGCTATTGTCAGAATCTAAAATACTGCGGTCTTCAAGTTCAATTGTGCTTAAAAACATGGGGCAATTGCTTTGTTTTTTATAGCAGACGCTGTCCTGGGCAGCCAAGCTTGTCTTTTTCAGATTTCACAGGGAAGATCACGGGAAAAAGTGTATATCTGAAGTAAATAAATCTTTTAAAACAAAGAATTTTTCTTATCACTTTATTATACTGTAATATGCTGGTGCCGCGAAGGAAGTTGGTGACAATTTTGATACTGTCATTACACTTGTGCGCTTTCTTATTGATAAAAAGGAATACCAACAGTAGGCGGTCAGCTCTTTTACCATTGATAAAATTTTCCAATTGCAGATGCCAACATTAAGCACATCTGAAGAATCTTTGAAAAATAATATGGATTTCGGAAATAACTCATAAAATAAAGAATTTTTCTTGTCACTTGATTATTCAGAGAGACCACGCTGGTATTGCGAAAGAAGTTAGGTAATGTCATTGTTATTGATAAAACGCTCCAATTACAGATCACGACATTAAGCACATCTGAAGAGTTTGAAAAGTTAAATCACTTCCAGAAATTACTCTTAAAATAAAGAATTTTTCTTGTCATTTTTAAGTGAGACAATGCTGGTATCGCTAAAGAAGTTGGGTAATGTTGATAAAATTTTCCTTGTACTGATCCCGACATTAAGCGCACCTGAAGAATGAAAATTAATATCATTTCCAGAAATTACTCTTAAAATAAAGAATTTCTGTTGTCACTTCAGTGATACCGTGTTGTTGCTGCGAAGAAAGGTGGGTAATGTCATTATTATTGATAAAACTTCCTATCAAGACATTAAGCACTTCTGAAGAGTCTTTGAAAAATAATATCATTCACAGAAATTACTTTTAAAATAAGGAATTTTCTTGTCACTTTATTATTCCGTGAGACCATGCTGGTACAGCGAAGGAAGTTGGGGAAAGCCATTGCTTTTGGTAAAAATTGTTGATAACTATTTGGGTAATGCCATTATGATCTTATGTTTTCATTGATGAAAAGAAATACCTGCGTAAGACGATTAGTTCCTGCAATTGATAAAGTGTTTTTGTAACAGACGTCGATGTTTAAGCATTAATTGACTTCAACCATAAATTAAAAGTAATTTATCACATTTGTGTTTTAATTTTATCGTGTGTTTTGACAAATTTTTAGGATTACTTATAAGTATACTAATAGTACATTTATTAGATTAAAACGTACCAAAAAGTGAAACTGAAATAATCACAAAGGAAACTAAAATTACTACTTTTTTTCCGATTTTCATACTACATTCGGGATCTTAGCAAAATATGTTTTAATGAAATTTGCCTTTTTTTCTCTTTTAGAAGAAAACGAGTACTTTTAAGGTAACACTTGCTTTTAACCGAAAAACAGAAAAAAATGGCATTCACACTGGTATACAATATCAGGAATGAATAAATAATACTAAAGTATTGATGATGATCAAAAATTATGTTCTTCAAAACAATAAATGCCATAATACATTTTAAAACTAAATGAATTTTTCATTATCATTATTGCTTTGAAATTATAATAACAAGTGAATGGGAAAAATCAAAGCTTTTCATTAAAAAAAAACATTGTTTCGTTCAATTCAAATTTCTTATTGAAGAATTCAAACAGATGAAAAAAAAAAAAAAAACACTTCCGTGTTCTGCCGTTTCTGACCGATTTGAAAACTGACTTTTGGGTTTAAAAAACTGCAAAAGGTTTCCGAAGATTGATTAAACAATTTATCTTCCAAATATTGTTGTTTTGAAAGCATTGTTTTGATTGATAAGAGCTGTGCACTTAATCCATGGACAGGAATGAAAATTAGTTTCTTCAGAAAACACGTATTAAGACAATGGGAACTGTAAAGCATAATGTTTCTTTTTTCTCATTGATAAATTTTTTTTTTGACTTTATGAAAATCTGATAATTCATAAAATTCGAATAACCATGAGTTCATTTATTTGCGTGAGAGACTATTTATGCGATGACCTAACTTAGACAGAATATAAAATAAATCTTTTGAATATTTTGCGGTTAACACAACTATAAGGTAATTCAAATGGGAAAATTCGTGCTCTTACATTATGAAAGACAGGAAAAGGTACATTAGATGCGAGAAACTATTAAGTATTTGAATTAAATAAATTTACAAAACTTGATAAGAAGTCGCAGATGGGGAGATTGAACAGTTTATAAAAGTATATTATTTAGTTAAGGAAACTAAAGCATTTAGATTGAATAAACTGACTTCACAATGCCAAACCGTAAAATAATAAATTATTATAGAGTAAAAAGTTGTTGTCTTCTTCTTTCTAATCTCCATGTCTAGAAATATACTAGACCAGGTCCACGAGTCCATTTACTTTCAAAAAATTGGAAACAAGAGTAGGAGACCTGTATAGGTCCAAGAGACAATCCCAGGCACTCAAGGATGATGCCGGTACATTTTGATATTCAGGACAATTTGAGTGCATCTTGAGGCCTCTCTCGAAAGTAAGTCCTTTCAGGTCACCACTGAGGAATCGGGAAATTGTTGTCGGAACATATCAATCGCAATCAATAACAAGGGATCTTCCAGGGTGTCTATAGTATAGATGTTAAATCTAGAAACGAATTTTATCCAGCCCGCTCTCATCGTTTTCTAGTTTTCGTGTTATCTTATATTTGAACAACCGGACAAACAGATTTCCTCTCAATGGATTTTGCTCAAAAGTTAATTAAAATCAACAAATTTGATTTTGTTACTCACTTTACAAGCCCGCTGATAGTTATATGTCGGCGATTTAAGCCAAGTAAATGGCTCTTGTTTTTTCAGCAGTGCCAACTTGGGTACGACATAGCTACTATATGCGTCACATTCGCACATGCTACTACATGCGTCACATCCATTTGCACTATCCCTTTTAACAGGAGGACACGTTCACACACCTAACAGATAGAACACAGAAGTAGAACAGCCATGCCAGAACCGGGACTCGATCCTGGAGCATCCATATCACGGGGAAGACGCACTACCCCATGCCAGGACGCAGACACAAATTGATGTAAAGACAATGTGGATTCATCAGTCTAGATCAAAGTATTTTTTAGTTATCTTTGTAACAGACAGTCTAGCATTTTCATAAAATGCGTTTTTCGAACTCAGGGAGGACTAAAACATGGAAATTAATCAAAATCTCAAGTTTTATTTTGTGACGATTACGATAGGTTTTCAGTATTTCGAGTACAATACAGTAAAACTTGGAAGCAATTCAAATCTGTTATTCGAAACATCTTAATTTGATAAACGTACAGGTCTGCACAACGGTTTGTCTGTTTAATCTTCACCTGGCCTGTTTGTTTCAGTCATACGTGAGATGGATGTTAAATTAACTCGTCTAATGTATAGGCATTTGCGCTTTACACATAAACATCTCATATTTGGAGAAAATGAGCCAATGTGCAACAGCTGCCAAGCTCAATTTAGTGTTCTTCATATCTTGATTGAATGTCCTGTTTTAAATTCTTATCACTCGTGCTCGTTTTTTATCTCCTTTTCAACATTACAAGGCTTGGTGAGTGAAAAAAAATATTCTTAAATTTTTAAAATCTATTGGCTTTTTTCCTTGCATTTAATTTTATTATTCTGTTTTTGCTAAATATTATATATGTTCTTGGTTTTGACATCAATTTATCAAATTTTTATAGATAAAAAACATTTTTTACATAAATCTTATGCAATTTTGTCTCTGCGCATTTGCGCTATATTTTAGTAAGAGTTTTTGTAAAAATGTCTTTTATATTTTTACCTTTTGATTGGCGCAGTATAGACAAACATGGCTCTTGCGCCAATAAATTACACAAACGAACTTCAGCCAGTTTAGTCAGGACATAACAATTCTTTTATCACACAATTTATAATAAGAGATTTTATTTAAAAACATTCTGTTTATAAAAGCGATATTAAAAATTTTCTTTTGAGATTCCTATATACAAATAACATTTCTTTTGCAAATAATAACATTTACAAGTAATAATAATATTGAGCAATTTGAGCGACTAAGTATAAGAATAAAAAGCATTAATTTAATTAATTAAATAATTGATAATGTCATTCCCGTGTTACTACGAAAGTGGGTACAGTAACGACCCCGGAGTACCCGAAGGTAGGCATCTGGCTTTTAGCTTGTATGGAATTGGCACTCACTTGCATAATCCCTTTTTATAGGGGTAACTTTCACACACCTCACAGATAGCACAATTTGAGAAGAACAACCAGAATTGGAACCCGAGACGCAGGTAATTAAGTAGTTGCAAGAACATAATATTTATTTCAATATAAAGTAGAATTTTTAAGTTGTGAAAATGTTACAGAATAATTTTTGTGCAATAGCCCATTTCAAAATTATTCAGGAGAAACTTAAGAAAATTTGACTCATTTTTAATTGATGAAATGTCTGATTAAAATATTGTAAATATTTAAATTATTGAGATATTATTTATTCTTAAGTCTGATTAAAGCATTCTCCCTTAGTAAAATACCCATTACCTAAAAAGTAATCTAGGTCCAATAATCTGATATATAGAATGTTATAATCTTTTCGTTACAATTTTCATTTCACGTAATTTATAAAAAATACGACTATCTAAAAAAAAATCATGTTTAAAATTTCCTCTCTTAGCATAAAATTTATCTTACAAGAATATCAATACTTCATCAAAGTGTTTTCCTTTCTAAAAAATATATATATATAATTTATTCATCGTTATAAAACAACAACAAAAAAAAACTTTCTGGAATAGAGAAAAAATTTGAATAGCATCAAAAACGTTAAACCACTAATCTTTTTTCTATCAGATTTATCAAATGAACCGTGCCCTGATTCACTGAAATCTATTCTCAATCGATTTAAGAATGATTTGCGTGCCTTGATAATCCATCTGATTCAGATCATTGTGTGAAAATTAGATTCGATTCGCAACTGAGCCCCGGAATTTCCGGATCAAACGAGCTGACGAGCCGTAGAGGTGAACGCTTCATACAGGTGGTTAGTCAATCATTTTCACGCCTTCTAATCCCATGCGATTCCTATCTGATTTAACTAATGTTTCATTCATGTTAGAATAGAGATAGCGATTAAGGAAAAGTTTTACATTGTTATAGTTAATTCAAACGACAAATTAATTCTTGAACTGTGATTGTAATCGTCTTTAGGTTCTGCACTTGAAACAACTGGAGATGGTTATATGGATTTTCAACTATGAAAGGATTAGTAAACATACACACAAAATGAAACGCTTAGTGATTGTTATCAAAGCTGTTGAACTTTAAATGCTTCGGTGGGAGGTGAATCATTTATATGCAAATTTCTTCCGTAAAGCCTTTAGAAAGGCAGAGATTCTCTATCCTGTTGTTACTAATTATTACGGTCAGGTTACATTATTTCAATGAGAAAAAATTCCTCGATATGCAACATTAAATTTTATCAAATAATTTCAACGTTGCATTCCACTCTGGTTTAAATTAATTTCCATAAATTTTACAGATGTTTATAGATATTTAAGGTGGGTTTACGCTCGGCCAGTTATAAGACGGCTAGTAAGCAGCGCATGCTTAGAATGTCTGAAAAATGCTGTTTGGTCGATGGCAAGTAGTGGTCCTGATGGAACAAGAACATGCCACTGTTTTGAAATTTTTTATCTTATTGCCCATACGTTTCTAAAATCTGGCGGTTTTATTTGCATGTGTGTGTGAAAAAATGGGCCACTTGACATAGATTAATTCAGAGACTTTTTGCTCATTGTTCTTTCTGATGCAAGGATTTGTTCTTTCTGACTTATCACAGATTAATGCTTTCCAGTCTATACATATAATGTGGTTTCATTTCATTCGTTTGGTTTATTTACAGAAGCAGCCAAACAGAAAAATTTATGTTATGGCCACCGCGTATATACAGGAAACACCGACAGATGTTTAAAGATTTTAATAAAATGCAGAATTTTAGTTTGTTGGTGCACATTTCAACACAATTAGCGCCAATATGAATTCTTTTTAATATTTTCTTTGATTTTGTAATATAATGCCTTATCCATATATGCTTGATGAAAGAGACATGATGATTTGGGTTTTAAGATCACAGATTAGACCGGGGGGGAGACATTCGACCAGTGGATCACCAAGACATTTTGGTGACTTTCTTTCTTAACCCTTTAATCCTGCACATGTCGAGCGGATTACAGTAAGACTTTAAGTGAGTTTGACGTTTAAAAAATAATTAAGAAGAAGTGCCTTGTTATGTTTAAAGTTGATTAAAGAATGTTGATTAATTATTTTGGAGTTTTATTTTGATTTGAAAATGGACTACAACTGTAATCCGCTCGACCTTTTACGGGACTTAATAGAGCGCGACCGGTGCAGGGTCAACTGTTTTGCCCGAGGGCTATACGTGCATCGAATTATCGAATTTTGATCATTGTAAGCAAAATATAAATCATTCATAACGATTATAATTCAATATTATAATTACTTCAAGTACATAGATTAACCAAGATTTAATAGATTTCCATTCGAATAAAAATAGGAAAATATTCCCAAAATAGAAGGTGTCATCTTATTAGATAGTTAAAAAAACAGTTAAAGGGTTAAGATCAAAGAAGCGCATACTAAAAGAAACATATTTATGAATCATCATATTCTCTTTTTCTCTTGAGAAAAACGAAGTCCTCAAAATGAATCCTTCTTCTTCCTTCAAAAGGGCATAATTTTAAAAGTGCGTACTTCAAAACTCAGTAGATTCTCAGAAGATTCCTGAAATACTCATCATTTAACATCGTTCTTTGGGTCTATCTACTTGTATGTACCATTTACCATTGTACCATTTCAAAGATGAGTATAATTAAGACAACATATCATTCTCATCTCACAAATGTTTAATTCGAATCCAGTGCATGATTAGCAGTTAGTAATTATATACAAAGATATTCATTATTGGTGGACATTTATACAGCCATTAGAGCATTTAGATGAAAATGGTTTATTTTCTAATGCATTTTGAATTGTTTGATATGAAAAGGAACATTTGATTTTATTATATTTGTGTCTATTATTATTATATTTGTAGTTTTGTAGGTGAGTACATATTCCGTATTTATTATCAAGTCGCAATAAGTATTGTAGATCTATGCCACTGAGCAGACCGCAACACCTTGAAAAAATTAAAAAGTAGCTCGTTCACCCTGGGAAATTCTGTCCACCAATGTCTTAGAGAATGATACCACAGCCAAAGACCAACAAGCGCGTGGGTTAAATCTGAAAATGAACTTTAGTTTGAATGCCATTCCGTTGTTTTGGTGTGAAAACTTAATTAAGTTTCAGTTTAGTTTAGTTATATTAACTTCCCTTTTTGAAGCAACACTAGAGCTATTTTGGGACGGACCTTGTCATTTTGAACCGCTGTCAGATGACGAGGATGACACCTGATCTGAAACTCCCTCTCCAAACTTCCACACCACACCAAGTGGGAGGATGTTGGGCCCCAACGGATTTAACGTACACCAGATCCGCTTACACGGCGCTTCTTCGGTGGAATTGGGCCTCGAATCTACAACCTTTCGGTTCCGAAGCCAAGACCTTATCACCAGGCCACCGAGGCCCAGTTTGAATTAAGATGTGACCATGTAGTTTTTATCTGACTATATTTCAAAGCAACAAAGTTTTTCTAAAATTTATCAATGAATTGCTTTAAAATGGGATAAAATGTAAGTTAAAAAAGCTTAATCATAACTTGGCAGTTTCAGATGAATACGAAAATTTTAAAAATTCTATAACATGATGACCACAAAAATCATGATAGGAACTCATCGAAATCATCCATCTAATGAACAATTTTATGGAGACTCTTTTCACTTCAGTACTATTGCAATTTTAGCTTCAACAATATATCTAAGCATAAACATTAGTCATCATGTTATTCAAAAGACGATTTGAATAACATTCTAAAAAGACGATTTCTTTATGAATTTTAAAAAATTCAGACAGACAGTCAATTAAATCTTACATTTTGCAATAATTAACTAATATTTTATGTGTGTGGTTAAATTATGGTTTATTTCCAGATTAACTCTATACATATAGATCTTAATAATAATGTTTGCACCTACTTTCAATATTTTTCATTAAAGTTATATATATATTTTTATAAAAAAAAATAAAGCTTCGACCTTGGTCAAATAAAATTACACACAAAAAAAATTCGTAAAATATAAACGGATTACTCTATTTTAATATTCTCTAAAAACGTAGACAAAGCGTTAATGTGTTTTTTAAAAAAACGTAAATTATAAATGGATAACTCTATTTTAATATTCTCTGAAAACGTAGACAAAGCGTTGATGTGCTTTTAAAAAATAATGCCATCAAATCAATGTTATTAAACGTATGGCATGATTCATAACGTATGTTTTGAATTGAAAAGAGATATGAACAGCGTTCTAAGCAGTAATAACTGCTTAGAACGCTGTATCTTTAAAACGGGTTATTATATATTAATCTAATAGATCATATGAAATAATTCCAGTAAATATTTTTATTCCTATTTTCTGAGTACTTCAAAATAGAAAAAGGGATGAAAAGCCAGTATTATCAGGCTGATCATAATTATTTTACGAAAATAGTTTTTACTTGACTTGGAAGACACGATATTTAATTTTCTTTGATTCGCGTTAATGTTTTGCTATTCGCGAATTGAAATGGATGTTATAATTCGCACGTTATTTCAATTCTCTAGAAATATAAATTGATTTTTTTAAATGCATTTTTATTTAGTTTTGATTTTTTATTAAAGAATTTTTTTAGTTTTACAAAAGTTATGATTTTTTTCTCTTAAGTTTATTGAAATAAGTTTTTATTATTTCTTTAACTTTGAACGAGTCACAAATTGACTCTTTAAAAAAGATTAAAATTAGAAAATAAATCAATATGAAATTTTTACGTGTCATAGAGTTAGTTTTTCAATGTCTGGTATTTTCATATTTGTTTGGATTTGAATTATTTTTTCTTTTGTTTAAAAATTTTTCTTTGTTCAGATTTCTGACTTCCTTTATTTTAGTTTATTTCTCTAAACGCTTTCTTATATTATAGTCATGTTTATCTAAATTTGCATGTAGAGAATTCAACTATTTTTGAAAAGTATTTTATTTTTAATTTGTTATGAATACCTTTAGCAAGCCTGCAATTTTGCATCAATCATTGCATTTTGATGTCTATTGAATCAGTTTTGTAGACAATACACAAACGTTGATTTTCCCGAAATTTAGTATAATCAATAGTCATTTAAATAATAATGATAACAATAATTTCAATTAATATATGTTCAAAAAATTTGGAACATGCAAACAATTTCTTGATTATATATATTTCTTAGAAGACAATACAAAATTTTTAATGTGCGGGAACATAATGCTTCTGTGATGTATAATTTTCAGGTTTTCCTCTTCCAAAATCCCAATAAATATTATCAATCTAGAACTTATCAGAAGCTTTTCAATTCGTTATTTTTTGCATAAAGATTATAGTCATTTAGAATTCCAGAAAATGAAAAAAATGTGGAATTTTATGTGGCCTTCAGTCACATAAAATAAAGTTTATACAGAATAAAATTCAAAGGAAATAAATAGTTTTAATAAAAAAAAATTATTTTTTATGCCGACAAACTTTTAAACGTTTTTATCAGCTATTTATTGTTGCGCAATCTTTAAACATGATAATAAAGAGATTATTTTAAAAAATGAAGTCTATTTTCGAATTAATATGTGCCAATTTCAAGTTATCGAGCGAGAACGTTATTATTTATAAGTTCAATATTTTTATAGCGATTAATCACCAAATGTGACATCCTTCTAATTATTTTCTAATAACCCTATTTTAATTAATTGAAATTATCCCTGAACCAACCATCTTTATCAATTAAACAAACAATATTTAAAATTGTTTGGTATATTTTCAAAAAACTTTGCGCGAGTTAGACAATAACACTGTCATTTTCAAAGGAAATACTACAACAGACGATATTATATGTATGTATAATCATTCATTTTGATTTTATTGTATAGTAACTGGAAATATTGAAAAAGAAAAATAAAATAAAATGTCCCCAAGCTACACAAATAAAATTAGTTTCATCTTTTTTTCCAATTCTTTTTTTTTAATTGATCCGTTATTTTAAATTTCGAGAAGAAATTTATAGGGACAAATTTAATAAAATTGTATGTAACATGTTTTATTTTGCACTAAAAAAATTGTTCGAAGAGTTAAATCTAACAATTTCAGGGAGAATAAATTGTATTGGTTAAGTGTATTTGCTTAAAATTACACACATTTATACTAATAATACGGAAATGGCATCGGCATTTAAATGCATTAATTTTTCTATGTTAATTTTGATTTTTGAAAATCAATACAAATTAATGCATTTATTATTTGCTTTGAACAATCTAATATATAATAATTAATGTAAAAAATTTAATTAAATTTATATTTAGGTTAACAAAGAGATTTTATTTTAATTGCGTTTTATCAAATAGTTATCAAAAAATTATTAAGTATACAAAACTGATTGATTTTTGTAAGAAATGAACTCACATTCTTCATCTTCACCTAAAAAATACTGAAACCCTTTCAATTTACCGGTTGAACTATTACCTGTTGAATTTCAATTTTCATTACAAACTGCTAAAACTCTATTTAGAGTATTAAGAATTACGAAATTTAGTGAATTAATTATTGTTGCATATAAAAAAATGCATTGAAATTATGAGTCATCCATACAAGTTTAAGAAAAGAAAATATGTTTGA
>JAPMOQ010011698.1:761831-792909 GCA_026543055.1 Argiope trifasciata
ATATATATATATATATATATATATATATATATATATATATATATAAACAATGTTTGTTTTTACTTTATTATCCGCTGCCGTATCGTTCGTCCGATTGCGAAAAACCTTACTAACTTATTGCTCGCACATGCGCGAAGGTTATGGGAATAACATTTAGTTTGAACACAATAAAATGTGCAAACAAATCGTTTCATGTTTCTTTGATTAAACATTATTTTAAAATTTACAGCAGACAAAAGACGAACAGTAAAAATCAAACGGCACGTGCCATTCGTTGTTAATTGCACATATATTTCCTGCAAAATAAAATTATTATCATCCATGCTGATCATTGTGAGTGAAATGAAATTGAAAATATTCATTTCAAGAATATTTTTTTCTTTTCGTTAATGAATCTACGCAAAATATTGTCACTCAATGGGCGCAATATTTTGGTTGCGGTGAATCGCACATATTATTTAGAGTTTATCTCATGCATGCTAAATGGAATTATTATTATCAATGTAGATATAGTTAAGTTATATACAAATAGAAATCTTCCAATGCAAACAGTAATTTTTCTATTTATTCAATGAATGAACCAACGATATTTCAGTTACGTGGATGTATATTGTTACATCAAAAAATGTGTCTCCAAAACGTTCATCCCTTAATAGAATTACCAGAGCAGCAGTGGCCGGGGTAGCCTGGTTGGTAGGGGATTAGATTTTCATTCCTAGGGTTGTGATTTCGAAGACTTTCGTGTGTGTGGTGGCTGGCGCGCATATAAATTTATCGTGTTCACAAACTGCTCCATTTCAATACCACTGTAGATGATTGTTCTCTGATTCAGATCTAAAATACGATCTGTGGATGAGTGAATGAAATCCACCACATAAAAAGGGTTGTAACGCATGAGTAACTAAGACGCACTCTTGGCCCTAGATGGTGCTACTAAAAAACAAGAGACGCTCTCTCAGTTTAAAACTTCTGACTTCGTCAAAGAGCTTGTTAATGACAAGTGCCATTAGAAACAACATAAACCAGCGCTGCAATTAGAAATAAGCGAATTCGACCTTCTCAAATAAACGAATAATGTCAAGCGAGGTATGAAGCAGATTATTTACGAATTGCAAGTTCATATGTTTCAGAATCTCCAGGTCAACAATGCCACAAACAAAAGACTAATATGTGGCAAGCAGAGAGGCCATTAATCTAAACGGAAAGTAGATTGGAGAAGATGTTCTCATTCCACGCACTCCCGTTGTTGTCACCTATGATTTCAAACGACAGCAGTTCGATTCGCATTCTCGATTCCTATCAAGACGTCACAAGGCTAATCATCTCTAGCGTGCAGATTGAACATAGAAAATCTATTTTTTGCTCGTGACCAGTTGTATATATTGGAGCTCACGAATCGGGTAACGAAGAATGTTTGATTTGTTTTTTGCTGAAGACGGAAAAACAAAAAATAAAAACATTGACTATCCTAAAATATATTTGAATAATAAAGTAAAAAAAAAGAATAAATAATATTTATACTTCTTCTTTGTATATCATTCAGTTTCATTGAATGTTTAATTACACAAGAAAATAAATGTTATTCTTTTTATCTTTTCTAATTAAACAAGATGGCTATTTCAAACTTCTAGCGATATTTCCCCAAATTATTTCTTCTTCGACAACAACGCGCTGGATATCAGCTAATAAATTATATATATATAAAAAATCTGTCAAAGTAATTTTAAGAATGTTTGAAAGGGGAACCATGCATCTCTTGGCACTAAGATCACTGATCTTTACGAGGATCTACGAACTGAAATCGGTCAGATCTACGAGCACACCCAATTGGTGGAGGAGTGCCTGCATTTTTGGCAAATAGACGAAATATTTTTTTGATGAAGTTATGGACCGCTGGAGATTGATTCTGACATCTCGGAATTTTTAAACATTACGATTCCTTGAAAAATAAATATAAAATTCGAAACTGGTTGATTAAAAACATTTGTCAAATATTCCCTCTGTCTGTTACAAGTAATATCTTCCAAAGTTTCTTGATGGTATTCGATATTTAGTAAGGTATTATAATTTTAGTAAGAACTGAAGGAAACCGAAGTTCTTGCTGAGAGAATTTGGATGACAGAGGCATGCTTTGCATTATGCTATACAACTAAAGAATTAATTTGTATTTCTAACTAGCTAGTGCCCAACGCGTTGTTGACGTGTCGGGCTAAATTAATAATTTAGGAAATATATTGGGTTGTTCGGAAAGTCATTTCGTTTTTTTTTTGTCAAAATGAAAAGAAATTTTCGTTTAATGAATAAATTATTTATTAAATTATAAAATTGCCATTCTGGTCTAATACCTTTTGCCATATTTTTGGTAGTAACATGATTACACGCTCATAAAAGTTTTGGTCTTTGCTGTAAAAAAAAACTGATCGAGGTGGTTTTTGGCCTCCTCATTTGAAGGAAAAATTTTGCAAATCAGTTCTGGTACTGATGTACTGTTAACACATCTTCTCCACACATATTGGCTAATTTATTTCTGGCTTGAACAGCATTTTTACCTTTTATAGCAAAAAAGAAAAAATGACGAAAATGCTGTTTATTGCTCTCCATATTTAAAAGGGCACCATCCAAAAACTACTGCGAAGAATCAGCTGCACTTTTTCACACTCAAGCCTTGCTATATCAGCTCTTAAAACATAAAATGATTTTGCGGTTTAAGTATGAAATTGGGTGCGAAAAATACAATTAAATCCTCTGTCGGGAAAAAACGAAATTACTTTCCGAACAACCTAATAGTTTAAAATTCAAAATAGCTATTTTGTTTTATTTAGAACTAGCTGGTACTCGGCGCGTTGCTGCCGCAGAAGAAATAATTTTGAAAATATTTTTTGGAATTTGAAATAACTGTCTTGTTCAGTTAGGAATGATAGAAAGAATAATATTTATGTTAATGCATTCATTGAAATTGAGTGATATATAAAGGAGAAGAGTAAATAAAATTAATTCTATTTCTTTAAACTTTAATATTCAAGACTTTAGGGTTTACAATATTTTTTTTCCATCTTTAGCAGAAACAAATAAGTGCAAGAAAGAAGTATTCAAAGTTTTATTTTAATCGTATGAGCGGTACGGCACCGCATACGGAACATAAAAACAAACATTCATTTTTATTTATATAGATGATAGAACGAATATTTACTTTCTTGTCGACAATGAATACATTCATTGAAATTGAATGATATACAAAGAAAAAGTGTAAAAAATATTTATTCTTTGTTTTCTTTATTATTTCAGTAGACTTTAGGGTTGACAATATTTTTATTTTCTCTCCTCTTTCTTCGGCAAAAAATAAACAAAAAGAAAAAAAAAACCCGTGTTTGTCCGACTAGTTAACAACCAACATACAATTGACCATGTGAGACACATGGATTTTCTACGTCCAAAGCAATAAATTGGCAAAACTTGATTGCAATTCGGACGAACGGTATAGTAGCGCATAAAATACGAACAAACAAAAATTCGTTTTTATATATTAGATATATGTGACTCAAAGCTGCAGTATAGATTTTGTTTACCATAGTTATTCAAAGAACAAGTTCCGTTTAGAGATACATTTATCGCATCTTTGTTTAACTTCAGCAGTTTTTTTAATAAATGAATTGACTATTCCACAGGCATTTCAATGATGATTCATCGATCAAAGGCAGATGCTTGTTTGACGTAACCTCTGATTAATTTAAATTAATAAGATCCAAAGCTTCATTATTTTTTCAGGTTTAATCAAAGAAGAAGACACTTTTTTGTTTAAATTATTAGTGTGTCAAGAATATTTTACTAAATATGATTGTATAAAAATTTAAGCGCCTTATTTTTTTGTATCTATATATTCTTTGATTCAAAGGGCACTAAATACATTTTTTTTTTCATAATTAAAAAAAGTGAATTTGGAGAAAATGAATTTTTTAAAACTATTTAAATATTAGTTACTGGGTCACATACTGTAATTTAATTTTTACATAGTTAGTTTTGAATAGAAAATTTTAATGAAATGAAAATCTGAAAGCACTTAATTGCCGATCATTTTCTAAAACGTCGTCTTCAATCGGGAATAAAAATGCCAAACTAAAATTTGCAAAAAAAAAAAAAAAAAAAAAAAAAAAAGCGAAGGCATTTTTGAACAAAACCTAAATAGCATTTTATAAGAAAAAGGGCATTAAAAAAATTATTATTATTTTTAGATTTATAAATTAGCATTGAATAAATCTTGAAAATAGATTATTACTAGAATGATATTCCATATTAATATGAAACAGTGCTTGATTTTAAATCTGAATAAGTTCGATTATGTGATGTTTTTAATTGGATGAAAGCACAAAATTAAATAACTTTCAGAATGCCACAAAGAAAAAATAGATATCCTCATCATTAATAACGCATCTAGATAATTATCTCCTTTATTTATTTAATAATTCGATCCCGTATCATTACGATGTAAGCAAACCCAACATAATTAGATGTTGCAATTTAGTTTAACGGAATTTAATTTTTAGTTACATTATGGAAATATTTAAGTATTTCTTATTTAAAAAAACAATTGATTTATTACCGAAAAAGTTAAGCTTCATTAATGAATCGTTTTAAAACAACATTAGGCTATTTGGGGACGAACCTCGTCATTTTGAACTGCATTCAGATGAAGAGGAGGACATCTGAGCTGGCACCCTCCTCTCCACACCACACCATATCAGAGGGAAAACGTTTGGTCTGACGGATTTAATGGGAAACAAACCCCCTTACATGACGGTTCTTCGGTGGAATCGGGTCTCAAACCTGAAACCCTATGGTTCACATGCATAACTATAAAATAAACAGAGCACAATTGATAAAATATGATGCACAGAACAAACATCTATAGTCATGACAGCTATGAAATTTTGAGTTAAATCCAACAAGGAATTGGTCGTCTGTTAATTTGTAATTTTAGAATCATGTTAACATGATAAATCAAACCGAATTGAATATATCCAATTTTGAGTGTGATTTTGTGACTGCCAGTGTAATTTTGTGTCATATTTATGTTTCAATCGGCTGAGAAAAACATGTTTTAAACAGAAATTCGATTTTTGGATTTTATTAATCGCATGACAGGGATTAATTGCCAAAGAAATCGCCAAGGATCAGATAATATAATCAGTAAATATGCTAAATTCTTGCCAAAGGTTAATATTTGGTAATTATTGCACTCCAATAGCGTTCTTTGAGACCATGTTTATTTTAGTAAGGCGAGAAGGTTTTGGGTCAATACGCTAACTAGTTATTGCATTTATAGAATACAAGCTGGAAGTAACAATATCAATAAATTTACGAAAAATAATTGATGTATTATCCAACATTATACTCAACGCTGGAAATATTTTAAAGTAAATAAAATATCAGTTTTAGAATGTTATCATAATAGATGAAATATCAATTTTTAAATGTGGAATTATGCAGAATTGTGAATACTTCTTTGGATTGCATTCTTCACGTCACAGTATGATTAATCTTGGAAATTTTCAACCGGAGGTTTTGCAAGTGCTTTATGAAACAACATTCTGTTTAGAGATAGAGCCTATTTATGTGGTTTGGAAATTTAAGTTATCTCAATTGATATCCTTGTTTTCTAACCACGATTTAAAATTACGAAGTTCTTTGACGGCTTTTGTGTTTTATCAATTCAAGACGGGGCATTTAAAAAATCAATTGAGTTTTAATTACAAAAATTAGATGCTTATAATGAAAACGAAACTAATGGACATTCAATGCAAAGAAAAGAAATTATTACACTTTATTGTAATTTTGAAGGAAATAAAGATTGGAGGAAGAAAAGACATTATCCAATGCAGGAATTTCAAAAAAATTCCTATATAAAAAGTTTTAAAAAAATGTTTAAAATATTCCTCCATAAAAAGTATTAGAAAATGTTAAAAATATTCTGATTCATTTTTTTTATTCTAAAAAATCCAAAGCATTGCAAGCATGAGAGGAACGGTAATTGAGGGGTGGTTCTGGGAGGGACATCCTCAGGTTGTTTTCGCACCGTTAAAATCGAAAGCGCGTAACACTTATTCTTGTCATGCTCCATCGATGTGAACAACGACACGCACAAGCGATCCCCGAATACGCATCCTCTTCCACCCAGGGGTGGCGGCCTCCTTTTGTGTCTGTCTCCCTTCGGAGAATTTCAACATCCGCAACTGATAAGACCGGTCTGACGGGGGTAAACATAAAACACATTGCGATACGAAATAAACGTATACCGATATGGGGCGGGTTGAAATTATGGTTGTCGCGCCAATAGGAAGATTAGTTTGTCGCCAAGGATCGAACTCGAGAACTTATGATTTGCACCAGCGTAACATATCCGCTAGACCAATGTCGATTAGTTTGTTGCCAAGGATCGAACTCGAGAACTTATGGTTCGCACCAGCGTAACATATCTGCTAGACCAATGTCGAGTGGCTGTTACTGGCTTATTAAGATACCACCACAATACTCCCCTATCAGTGAGTGAGAGATGAACGATTTTTATAGCATCAAGCGTCATGACGATCAAATAAGCAAATATGTTAATTGTTACGTTGTTAAGACGTTTCTTACCTTTTCATTTGAACCCTCCTTATATTTAACTTCTTAATATGCATCATTTTGATACTCTCTTTGCTTATGAAAATCATTAGACAAGTTTGGTGAGCAAGCTGTTGGGACCATAAACACAAGCAATTTATAAGAATCTCGAGGATAATTTTCTTTCGCTTTTTGTTTCAGTAGATGAAGAATCAATGTAAAAAAGGTATTCTGATGATGATTAGGAGTGTGGCTAAAGTGGCGTTACACCAATAAAGAGCTTATAATTAAGGTGAAAAAATATAATTTAAATAGATGTCTAAGAACTAGATATTCAAAAGAAATAAAGATTCATACGCATTTGTGCTAGGTGCAAAGGAAAAACTGTAGATAATCAAAATATATAAATAAATAAGCTAAAACAAAAAAGGGGGAAATTACATCTCCTTCCCTCACATGGAAAAGAACGAGCTCCGGCATATCAGAATTTAAAATGTAGCGTGATTTCAAGTGATTAGAAAATAGTTTTGGAATAAGACATTTTGGTAATAGTTCATCATTTGAAATGAGGTTTCTCATCTGCTATTTTTAACTGTATTCCTTTTTAAAATATCGAATGTAAATAAACTATGGGTTCAAGGAGAGTTTTTACGCTTTCCGATGAAAAATTTCTTCCTCCAATACTTAAAAATGTAAAATGCACAATATTTGTATATCTAAATCAAAATAAGCAACATCATTAATCGGAAAGGCAAATACCGCCATCTTCATTCTACGCGAAACAAATAATTGAAAGAAGAAAGTATAATTTCAAATATTTATAAAGCGAAAATTCTGGCAACAGAGAAAAATCGTCAATGCAAAAACCAATCTTTAAATAAAACAATAAACCGATATTTTTTCAAAAAATATCTTAATGATTCACTTGCTTTTGCCAAAATATGTTATTTAAAGCAGAACAGTGTATAAAATCATTTATAAAACTATTTAACAAAAGTTAAATAAAAACACATTGCCACTTTTGTGAAAGCGCGGGTTTGCAAAAATGATTGAAAGAAAACAGATCTATTTATTTACCATCGAAAACGAAAGGAAAAATACACACACCTATTTACTTGAAGGTAAAGACATTTTCAGTAAGAAGTTTGTTATTATCACAGAGTTAGCCTATAGTGGGAAAATAAAAATAAAAAAGTGGAAAAATTGTGAAAACCAACTCAACATATTATCAAGAAAAACTTTTACGTCTAATATTCACAGAAGAAATTTCATTCCTTAATTTCCATGATATCTATAAAATGAAATCTCATCAAGATAAAACTGCAAATCATACTTCAAAGGATACTATTGCATTCCTTGAAAAAAATTTAAGATCGAATAGATATGGTATCTAAATTAATGTCAATGTGAATAATCGCTTATTATTAACACTAATCCGTCAGTATTAATAATAACTAAACCGATTATAAATAATAACCGTTTAGTACTAGTAAGGATTGAAAATGAAATATAATTTTTTTTGGAAATTATACTGCAAATAGAGAAAATATGTATATTTTTTATTAGGAAATCCTGATATAGAGCTGCTGTGCTATAAACGCTATAAACGCTGTGAGATAGTGCATTTGATAAAAATTCTCAATATTTTAAGCTTCAATTAAACGACAAATTAAATTAGACAATAAGAACACCAATTTTTCTATCTAGAATGTGCTTCCATGTGTTCTGTCTCGAAAGCCAGGATGCGAATTCGGAAGGATTCAAGCAATGAGTCGCGTTCCGAGTATTAAGGCATCATCGAATCGTCTGCAGTGTAGTAAAAATCGTATTCACAGTGAAACGGCAATCTATATGAGCTAAAGCAAATAGACAGTGCAGGATAGCAGATGTTTGAGCGACGTGAATAATTGTGGGAAATCTCTCTCCCTACAGATTGCTCGGTGCCGTCGTTTATTACCGATTTGCTGCTCATGTGCTGGTAGAATCGCGCATTTGTAAGTGCTGTTCCTACGAACGTCTCATGAGATGTTTTTGTTTCTTTAAGATTTGGTTATTCGCGTTGAATAAAAGTCCTTATTTATTATCGAGCCGGATGAATTGTTTTACTGTGAAAGCACTGCATCAGAAATGTTGATTTTGTGGATATTTGGTAATTTTCCGTAACAGCAGAGACATTTATACGTACATATCCACAAACGCGCGAGCATTTTTTTTTAATATAATAAATTTTAGAATGAATAAAAAGGATTTATTCGGGTTTTTTTAGATAACTAATTCTCATTTGTTTAAGTTTGAATCCTCCCCCTCCCCATAAACAGGAAAAAATTCGCAGCACACCCATAACCTGCTAAACATTCCTTGTATACAAGAGCATAAAAAATACATTTCTTTTCTCCAGGGTTTCTTGCACAAATTGCTTTTATTAAATAGAACTGCATTGCAGGCATCTACCCAGGGATACTGTAATTTGAGCAGTCAGCACTAGCCTACTTTGCCTTTATTCCTAACCAATTGTCTTGAAAATTGCCTGCATTTAAATGTTTAATTATTTCAGTTTTCTGTAATGTGCTCTACTTTAAAATTATTTATATACAGATTAAACCAAAATTAATAAAAGCTATCTACTTATGGAAGTTAGGATAGTATAGGAAAGTATAGGAAGATAGGATTCCGAAATATGCATCGCTCATGAACCTCTACGTATCTTAGGAAGTCCCTGCTTGTTGATGAGAAGCATATGGAAAGATCTTTTATAAATTAAGACAGTCCTGCGTCTTTTTACTGATATATTACCATGGGTTTATGGAAAGTCCATGCCATGGAGAGTTCATTTACAAATGGAGACAGTTCTACGTCTCTTTACTGATATATTACCATGGGTTTATGGAAAGTTCATGCCATGGACAGTCGATTTACAAATGGAGACAGTTCTGCGTCTTTTTACTGATATATTATCATAGCTACATGGAAAATAAACGATTCAGTTATTCCAAAATTATATATTATATTCACAAATACACCTCATAAAAAAGTGTAAGGACAAGATCATCCATAGAAAACAACATATTTACAGGGAAACTTTGATTTTATGATAAAAAAAATATAAAACAAACATTATTTGTTAAATAAATATTAAGCTCATTGAATCACAGAATAAATTGGATAAATATTTTATCCAATTTTAAACTGAATGGTTCAAAAGTCATTGAATTGTTGAATAAATTGCATAAATACCATATTAGTTCTAAGAAGAAGAAATAGTCTTTGGAACTTTTTATCTCCAATAAATTGCTTTATCATTACAAAAAGAAAAGCATTATCATGAACATGTGTTGGATTGCTTCACTTAGGAATTTCAATTTTCTTCTTGAAACACAACTAAAGTTTGTAATTGCTTCCCCAATTCTTTGAAACAATCTTTCAGCATCATTAAAATATTTTTGATTTTCTTAAATTACGTATTTTAGACTCAAAATCGCCTATAGAACTAAAATTGATACGTAAGATTGTAACTGTTCAGTTTCACTGAGATAACATGTTTTACCAGATTGTTTTCTTTCGCAACAAATTACTTTCAAGGATTGTATGCAACAAAAACAATTCAAAGACCCTGCACTGTTTATTAATTGCTCCGTGAATAGTATTCTAGTCTGTTTATTTTTGCTAGTAAGAATAGTTGGAAAGGATAATAACAATAATTTTTGAAAGGAAATAAAGCTATTCTAATGGCACGGAAGTTTCCCCAGAATGACATGTCATGAATTAAAACATCAAGTTTTATTGTTCTTAGAATATGAAAATCTATTTAAAAGATTTGTTGCATTTCACCAATTAATGCTTGAAATAATATAAGAAATCCATTTATTTTCATCTTATAATAAAGTATGAGCTAATGACCTTGAGAAAGCGAGTTCTAATATATAATTTTAGCTCATTGAAAGAAGATAAGGATGAATAATTGAAAACGACGCTTTATTCCTCAAAAGTTATGAAATATACAGAGAGAGAGTACGCACTCAAGATGTACATAAAAAATAGCACATGTGGACTCCAAACAACAAATCTCCAAATAGAAAAAAATAAAAGAGCTCAACATGAACAATTAGGGAGTCCGCTTTGCAATCAAAGTTGGAAAGATATAATCGATTGATCCACTTCTTCTTTCTGAGTACGTATTCCGATAAGAGGTGGTGTCAAATCAAATTTTTCAGAAGAACCTACAGATCTTGGTTCCTAATAGTGAAAAAAAGTGCTATAATGCTTATAACTTTTCATAATCTTCATTTTTATTACCAAAGTCCCCAAACTGCCAGATAGTCGTCAGATTTATCGGCAAGTCCAGCGTTATTGATCTAGTATCCATTCTGTATTCATTTAAAATCCTTATAAATCTCTGTTCAAATCAATGAGACTAGGGTGGTAAGATCGTGGTATTACAGATTCATAACAATAAGCAAATACGCATTGGAAATACCAAGTAATGTATTTCATTTTTTTTTTCGTGAATATATGATCGTTACATTTACAATTTCGGTCTTTTCATAGCCACACTCCATGCATTATATTTAAAATGAAAGCTATATTTGTAACAGCCTTTTATCATTTTTTGGTATCTACCTACAAACAATTAATCCAAAGACCCATTTATTAAGCAATTTGCGAAATAAAAGTAAGGTAGCCACACCAACAGTGGCGTCAAAAATGGAACAATTGAATCATGCATCATTTACTTAATACAGTGCAACCCCCCCCCCCCACAGCTTTCTTATCTTTTTCTATACGCTACTGTGAACATGAGAATTCTCAAATTCATATTTCCATTTGATAGAAGGGGCCCTCCTACTAAATATCGTTTAGGCTCCATCAAAGTTTCTGTTTACATATCAATTATGTTCATTCTGATAATCATCAAAAACGTTTTATTTTGATTTAAAGTTGAACGCATGAAGTAATCTTGCTTGTTGATATTGAATGTTTTTTTAAAGAATGCTCTATATTTATGGTTGCATTGTTTCAAGTTATATACATATCTCTCCGAGATCGTTCAACCATCTGCTTTCGAAATCCCGTTACAGAAAAATAAAATTAATAAACACAATTTGAAGTGACGGTAAGTAAAGAGATACGAAATCCACGATAGTTATTTGGACATTCGCAACTAATTATTTTACTCCTAATCATTTTTATTCTCTCATATACGAAATATAAAGAGTGTATTGTAATGGTAAAAAAAATGAATTCGAGATTTTGAAAAATATCCTCGTTTAGATATTTTTGAATATAGAAAACACATTTAAAGCATTATGTTAATCTACTTGTCATAAACTAAAAACTGCTTTGAACTAAAGGGATGAAATTTGGTTAGTTTTGTTCAATTATATTGACGTTCCGTTGTAAAGCAACACTATGGCTATTTTGGAAAGGACCTCGTCATTTTAAACCGCAGCCAGATGTGTTACCTGAAACTAGACGGTAACAAGTGTTATATGCAGAGAAAGGCTTGTTTTTTGGAAGAAATAACAGTACAATACGCAATAGTAAAATAAGTTAAAATTTATCACACACATCAGATAAAAAAATTAAGATCATCACTTGAATAATTTATCGAAACGAAAGAAAATGATAATTAACACAGGAAGAGATCATTCTGCTCTGCTCCCTCTGATCTCACCTCTTGGAAACAAAAATATCTTTCATAACTAACCACCTTTGACGTCATGACAAATAAGCAATAAATATGAGTTTAAATGACGTCAGATACGATTAGATGTTAACTCAGATAAATCTGCATAGTTACAAATATTGCCAACAAGATGATGAGAATGACACATGAGCTGGCACCTCTCCTCTCTACATCAAGCCGAGTTCCAACGACCTGTCCATTCGAAAGGCGAGACCCGCGTTCCCCCTTCGACCCCTCTTGTGATTTTCAGGGTTCCTTTGATGCCTGCCCGTTTTACCGACAAATTTTCGGTAGAATCGACAGGCATCAAAGAAACCCAGAAAACCGCAAGAGGGGTCGAAAAGGGAACGCGTGGCTCGTCTGCAGAATGGATGGCCCTTAAGGGGGGGGGGGTCTGTTGCACGTTAAATCCATCAGGCCAAACATTCTCCAGCCATAAACATTTGCTTTTTTTTATCGGATGGCATTTTTCACCATTTCTACGCATGCGCTGCCTACAGGCTGAGTGTTAACACGACGTCAATACCAATAAACATCTGTAACATTTCTGAAAATTAATTTAAACCAGAGTGGAATGCAGCTTTGAAATTATTTGATAAATTTAATGTTTCATATCGCGGAATTTTTTCTCATTGTAATTACTTAACCTGACCGTAATAATTAATGACAACAGTACAGAGAATATCTCTCTTTCTAAAGACTTTACTGAAAAAATTTGCATATAAATGATTCACCTCCCACCGAAGCATTTAAAGTTCAACAGCTTTGATAACGATCACTAAGAGCTCCATTTTTTTTGTGTGTTTTTAATAATCCTTTCCTAGTTGAGAATCAGTATGAACATTTCCAGTTGCTTCAAGTGCAGTATCTAAAGAAGATTATAATCATGGTTCAAGAATTAATTAGTCATTTGAATTAACTATAACAATGTAAAACTTTTCCTTAATCGCTATCTCCATTCTAACATGAATAACATTAGTTAAATCAGATAGGAATCGCATGGGATTAGAAGGCGTGAAAGTGATTGACTAACCACCTGTATGAAGCGTTCACCTCTACGGCTCGTCAGCTCGTTTGATCCGAAAATTCCTAGGCTCAGTTGCGAATCGAATCTAATTTTCACACAATGATTTGAATCAGATGGATTATCAAAGAATCTAAACCATTAGATGGTGTCAAAATTCACGTACTTAATAACAATTCCCCTAGAGGTGGACGTTAAGTTGATCGTGATCTACCTCTTAACCATCAAGACATTGCGGGGTGACCCCCTTTACTAAGATCTGAGAAGCACATTCTAAAAGAAACATATTTATGGAGCACCGACTTACTATCAACGCGATTGAGTATAACTTAAGCGAATAATGCGTTGAATGTGTAGACGATATATATAAATTCTATGGAAATAACATGACAAAATAATACAACTTCGCTCCGAATTTGGGAGGCGTTTTCAAGAATTTACTAGACTAGAAACAATTGTTACATTAATGTGTTACTTATTTGTCAATGCTGATCTGGAAGAAATTATATTTTATCTTTATTTCTTGAGGAAAACGAAGTTTTTCTTCTTCACAATGACGTAATTTCAAAAGTACGTTGATCAGAACCTAAAATTAACTTTTGAATTCCAATGGACGAAGTAAAGTGTCCTAATTAAAAAAAAAAAATGTTGCACATTATTTAACAACGTCCCTTTCCCTACCTAACTGTATGAATCTGCGTTTTCAAAGATGAATATGATTAAGGCGTCATATCGTTCTCGTCTAACATAAAACAACATAGAATCCAGAGTATGATGAGCAGTTAATAATTATATACAGAGACATCCAAGATAGGTACAATCAGATTTTAGAGCTTTTAGATGAAAATGATTTATTTTCTAATATATCTTGAATTGTTTGATATCAAAAGGATCATTTAATATTATTTTTATTTGTGTCTATTGTTTTTATGTTTGTAGTTTTATAGGTAAGTACATATTCCGCATTTATTAAGTTGCAATAAGTATTGTAGACATAGGCCACAGGGCAGACAACAATTCCTTGGTATATGAATATACGTTTTCAACGATGAATATAATTTATACAACATATCACTTCCGTCTAATGTACAACCACATAAAACCCAGTGCATGATTAGCTGTTAGTTTTTGCATACCGAGATATTTAAGGATGATTAACAGTACGCAGACAAAGTATTATACTGACTATAACTGCGAAAACTAACTTAAGATGAATATGATATATCTTTGAATGGTTTTATATTAAATGTGTCTTTTGATATTATATTTGCGGCTGTTATTACTGTGTTTGTAGTCATGTAGGTTAAGTACATGTTCCTTATTTATCATAGTTATAATAAATTTTGTAGATATTTTATACATCTGCAAAACTACGCCACTGAAGGGGGGGGGACCGCAACACCGTCAAAAAATTTGAAGTAACCCGTACCTTGGAAAAGTCTGCCCATCTCTGTGTTACACGATACAATATTTCTCCCTTTAAATTTAGAGGTGACTGTACTGCTCTAAGAGTACACCAGGTCTGGCGTACGGTCAACAGTTTAATGCTTTTTTTCTCCTCTGAAGCAACTCATCTTTGGTGTATTCATCTGTTTTTAGCGTTTTAATGTTATTGATTTAGATTCGAACCAATGTACAGTCTAATCGATTTCTTGAGAAATGTAAGGCATTGGTCTATTGGTGATATCATCGGAATTCGTAGGGTAGCAGGTTCGAGACCCAGTTCTACCGAAGAAGAAACTAGAAGATCAGGTTTATTTTCACATCTCTGTTTTATCAAGAGAAATAGTACAAGTCGATATGGAATAAAAAAAAAATATATTCGCATTTATTTAAACGAGGGGTCAGATTTTACTGAGTTAAAAGAATTAACTCTTTTTTGTTATTTTCAGTTTAAGATTTTGGTCGTTTAGTTTAGTTATTTTAATGTCCCATTGTAAAGCAACACTTGAGCTATTTTGGGACGGACCTCGCAATTTTGAACCACGGTCAGATGACGGGGACGACACCTGAGCCGACACCCCTCTTCTCCACACTACACCAGCAGGAGGACGTTTGGCATTTCAGATTTACACGGCAGTTCTTTGGTGGAATACGGTATCGAACCTAGAACCTTCCGGTTCCGAAGCCTTACTACAAGGAAACCGGGGCCCCAATACTCTGGTCGTGGTTATTCATTACGCATGCACAAACATATATGTAAGAGACGACTAAAAAAAATTATCCAATATTTCCCGATAAGTAATATAAGTTCAAGCAAGGGTAAGGGGAAGAGAGGGTAGGTTACTGGTAGGAAGGAAAAAGGGGATTTTAACAGCATAAACATTTTATCCACATAGTGATAATGCATAAAAATAATTCCCACGTTCAAATGTCGTTATCGTCACCAGACAACGACTCATTTTTAAGAGGTACATCTCAAAATATCCCTAGTGTTGCTTTACAAAGAGACGTTAATACAATTAAACTAAATTAATTCTCCAAATAATTTTCAATAAAACATTTTTTTGAAAATTCCGATAATGTTATAGAAGAACTTTTAATTATATCCCTTTAGATTTATATATATTTTTGATGAAAGAAAGATTTATCTCACAACTCATTTTTTGGTAAGATGGCAACATGCACTGGAATGATACTCATTTATTAACATTATCCCTTTCCCCAAATGGCTTAATACGCGAGTTTGAAGGTGAAAATGGAAATTGTTGAATCAAAAACAAAACTCGATTTCATATATGGTGATAAGATGCTCAACTGCGTCAGCAACTCGCACATTAAGGAGTATGGAAACATAAGAAAAAAGTGTAACGTGTTTCAAAAGGCTCTAATAGTTTGCATTTGGTGAGGAGTATTTTCAGAGAAACATTTCGTTTTTTTTAATGCAAGCCGATATTTTTCTGGGAAAAACTTCATCGATAGGCGAAACCATTCTGCGAAAGAAATCTTATCTTACTTCTGGGCATCGACCCGTTGCTAAATAGAACGACGTCGCGGTCACGATTGCCTAATTGCATTTTTGAACTGTTGTTTCGGACATTTTACAAGAGTTAATTTTTTTTCCTGGTTCAGAGAAAATTTCTTATAGATTGGACCAAATCGAACGCTGATGTTAGAGGCAAGTATGAGTTCACATTTCCTGACCTCAAAAATTTATGTTTTTACAAGATCTGCATTCAAACATCTAAAATTTCTTTAAAAAATTCTATTATTATCATGTGAAAACATGATGGTTTTTTTTTTTTTTTTTTTTTTGGCTTGAGGTTTTTGAATCGACTTGAAGGCAAAAATTTGTTGAAGCCTCAAAATGCGTTGGCAACAAATTAAGGATTTGTCCTTTTTATTTTGGAATCGGCTTACACAGTACGACTTTTTAATTACTATCGTCTACTAATTTAGTTTTATTTTGGAGTCGGCTTTCACAGTATCGTTTTCTCATTATCTATCGCCTGCTAATGTAGTTTTTCCCCTGGAAATAACAGTGTTACTTCCTAACTCGTCAACTTTTTTTAAATATAAACCAAACAATTCAAAATATTGTTTGTTTAATCAATAAAGATTACTGGTTCAGGGATAATTTTAACTAATTAAAATAAGGTTATTAGAAAATAAACCAGATGGTTGCCAACTAAAGTTATAACTTTAAAACTATTTCCAAATCATATATTCTTCGAATTTCAAAAATTGTCTTAATTAATTTAAGTCCTTAACCAGTTTAATCTGGTTTGAAAAAATCACTTGATTATCAGATTATTCAAACGTGGATATTTAAAAAAACGATGGATTTTTTTTTTTTCAAAATCGGCTAAGCTCAAAATTTGTTTCTCAGCTATATATATATATATATATGATATCTAACATCTAAATCATATCTAACTAACTAATATCCAGAGCATATCTAGCATCTAAATTATAAATATCTAATACCTAAATCTTATGTATCTGTCTAATATCTGCTTAAAAAGTATTTAAAATTATCAAAATGTAATCTATCTAAATAATGTTTAAATATCGTTTTATCTGATATATGCCCATCTGAATTAATAAATAAACAATTAATGGTTTGAGATTTGCAAGGTATTCAAAATAATCCAAATTTTTCTTATTAAAAAGAGATGTATCGCTAAAAACGCTAAATACTTCTACGAGAAAAATATTCAGAACTTTCAAGGAATGAACCAAATTGTGGTTAAATATATATTTTATGTGCTTATGAACAAGATCGAGAGAAAAAAAAAGACCAGCACCCATTTTATTAATTGATACTTAAATAGAAGAGCCATTTCGCTGAGCAAAAACAAGTGCTTTATATTCATACATTATTCGAAATGGACCCATTTTTCCTTTTATTACCAAATAATTACAATACTACTATGAAAGAGCTATTCGGATAAATAGAAGCTGCACGATATCCATTAGTTAGGCGACTTTTTGGTTAAACACTTTACCCATTACCTTTCAGAAAATAACTGTCACGAATGAGAATGAATAAATTTGATTTACGATTTTTATGAGTATTCCAAATAGAACCCGTTTAGCAAAAGGTGCTCGCTTCTTTTCTAGGAATTCCACTACGGTCGCCTTGTTGATTATTTTGCACCCGAAATCTATTTTCTCCGACCAATTAACATAATCGTTTCTGTTAAACACAGTCATAAAGAACACACCACTTAAAAATTAATTTATTGGCTTTCTTTTCTGGAAATGGTGTTAAGAATTACTGGCAACAGAGAAAAAAAGAATATCCAGTTTTTTACTAGCATCCTTTTAAAGTTATTGTTCTATAAAACTTTCGCGAATCTCATTAATTACAGCAAAATTACTTAGGTCAAAGCCATTTGACCACAAAAAATGAAATGGGAGAGTTAATCGTGCGCAATAGTTCTATAAATATCACTACAACATCAGAAAAGAAGTAAATAAACTCATCAATCATATGTAAGTAAACAAACACATTCATAGTGCTTGAAAAAAAAAAACGAATAACATTAAAGTCGGCTAATCAAGAATCACAATCATTTCGTTTCAAATCTCAGATGTTTTAGTTATGTTTAATTGTCCTGTTTAAAGAGAAAATAGGGCCACTTGGGGGCACAACTTTTAATTTTAAACCGAGGTCAAATGATGAGGACGATATCTGAGCTGACACCCCCTTCTCCAAACTTCCACATCGTACCAGATGATATACTTATGCATATCGCAAAATATTTCGACTAACTAATATTGAAATTATGTAAAACAATCTGTCATTAATCGTGTGAAGCAGTGAAAGTTAGAAATTTCTGCTCATCATTAAAAAAAAAAGATATGATAATAGGAAAAAAAATAAAAAATAAAAGAGAGTTTTTGAGTTTTATATAAAATTAATTTCGTTTACTATTTATCTCTTTACATACATTGGAAAAATTGGTATTTACAATAAAAAAATAAGTTTTTCCGATACATTCTTTGTTTAATTTTCCTTAATTTTAGGAATTGAAATAAAGAAAGAAAGAAACGAATGAATATAAAGGGATGATGGCTGTAAAAGGAAAATAGTTCATTTTTTTCTACAATTCAATATATTTAAATTTTTTTCTCTTCTTGGCAAGAATAACAACTTATCATATGAGCGATTCAATGAATCATATTTGACAAGTCTCTTATGCATGTATAATATGATTGATACTTAACATTAGAAAACTGCTGGTTAGGCCATTTTTAAATTTGAAAACGAGCTTTTTTTTCATCTATATATCAACACCATCTGCAAGGGTGAGTCTAAAATCATGGGACAAATTTTGAGGGGTGGTAGAGCTCACTATAACAAACAATTATTGTATAGGAATATATGACCAGAACTGATGTTCTTAGGTACAAACGGAAAAAAGATAACAGATTAACGGAATCATAAAACGTTGTTAGCAGGAAACTTAAACAGTGATTCTGTACAGAAAATGTTAAAACAGTTGCTGAAAATATCTGGATGCTATTTTTGAGGTGTGCTGGATTGGACGTAGAAGGCCCTGCCGATGGCCACACCATCGCCAGATTTATCGAGTCCCAATTTTTTCCTACGTGACATTCGAAAGTTATCATTTATGAGACTTCAGTTGACTCCATTAAAGAACAGGTTGCTCCACTATCCCATGCAGCTGCATGTATACACGAAATACCCGGGGTATGGAAATCTGATTCCCCATCACTTAACCGACATAGCAAGCTTGCATTACTGTTGGTTTCTGCAGTATTGTGCCATTTTTGTAGATATTTTTTGTACAAAACTCATTTAGTGATGACTTAGTAAATAAACAATATTTTTGATTTCATTTGTTATTTTTTGGATTTGTGCCTCGATGCGTCACTTCCGGTCATGCATCCATATGCAATAATTGTTTGTAATAGTGAGCTCTACCACCCCTCAAAGTTTGTAACGTTATTTTAGACTCACCCTGTATATATATATATATTCCAGAAATAAATTCTACTCCCGCCTCCCCGTTTAATAACTTTTTTTTAAAATACTACTTATTGCTAGAGTGCTCTTATCAGCGCTTCACAAACAAGTTTATCAGAATGGGTTTCGATTAACTAATACGAACTATTCGAAATAATAATATCTATAGGAAATGGATTTGATTTCAGTTTTTATACTTTACTAGCTGGTACCCGGCGCGTTGCTGCCGCAGAAGAAATACTCTTGGAAATATCGTTTGGAATTTGAAATAATTATCTTGTTTAATTAAGAATGATAAGAGGAATGATATTTATTTTCTTGTCGACAATGAATGCATTCATTGAAAGTGGAGTATACACAAAGGAGAGGCATGAATATTGTTTATTCTATTTTTATTATTCTATTCTACAAACAAATATTTATTTTTATAGATTAGATTTGTGTATTCTTTTAGAATTGTAAAGATTGGTGCTCTTTCAGAATGATAATGAAAGAAACTATTTATTGTACCTCGTGATTCATTTAATGTTCGTTCAGACTTCTCAAGTTTAATGTTAGAAAATGTGGTTAAAATATTTTCTTTTAAAATTGACTAAACACAGAAAATATATTTATACCGCAAAATCTTTAATATGGTTGAAAATATAATTTTTTGAAAACTAAAATGTTGCAAATATTTGTGCTATAATTGATGATTGTTGATGATAATTGATTGTTCTTACATTGCATTTACGTACAATAGCTACGAAATATTAACGTTTAACTTAAATTTCGCATACTTACTGAATCAGTTGTGTTTCCTTGGCGAGTTATTTGGAGGTTAATCCATGGCTAATAGATGCGGTAAAAAGATCCGAAAATAATTTTTTAACTTTAGATGATTGTATTATATCTATAACCTTCGCGTAAGTGCAAGCAATATGTTGTTGAAGTTTTATCGGAATCGATGAGTGGTACGGCAGCCCATAAGAGACATACAAACAAACATTAATTTTTATACATATAGATTTTCCAAACCGCATTATATCATTCAATGAAACAGCATTGAAATAATGTCTCATTCATTTACGATAAAACCTAATAATTTTTCAATAGTAAACTAATTGTTGAAATGGAAAGCAATTCCAAATTCAAAAGCGGAGTTTTATAAAATTAAATTCATTCTAAGATAGACATAATCCTATTTTCAAAATTGTATCAAGATTACTATTTTTAACAGGCGCATAGGATTACTACATTTTTTAAATCAAAATTCTGTGTTCGTGATAGCTGTTTAATATTAAAATTTTTAAATTTTTAATGTCTAGTGATTTCCGCCGATATAACATTCGTGAGTTACTGGAACCGCAACATAACATGCATCATTTTATCAGGTAAATTAGAGAATAAAGATAGATAAAATTTTCAAAACAAATTATGCATAAAGAATGTAAAAATATTTCTATAATACAATATTTGAAGTGATTTATTTGACTTAAAACGCACGCATTCTGTAGATAAATGGAAAGATATTTTATTCTTTTTCTATTTTGATAATTATTCCGATATTCAACAGATAAAAATGTTAAATGTTCATTCTCTGCTGCATGAAAGGTGGTAATTGTTGATTTATAATTGTTCTTGAATTGTCATACATGATTTAATTGATCAAGGATTAGCATTTGATCCTTTTATTTTTTAACCCAGCAGATCTCATTTAATAAGTAACTTCAATGTTTAATATTTATTCTAGAAGACAAATAAGAACTAATTAAAAATCTCGTTCTAGTTTTTAAAAAATGTTTAATCATGGATAACTTTTGAGACGTATTAAAACAACTAATAAAGAAAAGAAAAAAATTAATAAAAATTACTATTGGCTTTATTTTAAGTAATTTTATTATGTCTGAATATAAAAATAAGCAAAATAAATTTATGTATATTAGAATGAAAGATCGAAACTGAAGAAATGTCGATTTTCACCGGTGAATGCTAACACACACCAAATACGTCGGTGAAAACACCGAAAAATTTATTATATTTTTATTCATTTAGACTTCATCGGTGTATGTCGACAAGCACGGATATGCTTTGGTGGGTGTCGAAAAGAAAAAACATACTGTTGAAATTTTATTACTGTATTAAAATAAATTCAAAAGATATAATTCAAAAGTTAGTAATTTTAAAAATGATGAGAATTTTTGAAACCCTTATTTTGTGAATGATTAAGAAATGTTCGAATATTATTATATTTTAAAAATAAATATATATATATATTTGGGTACTGAGCTCCTTTAACACATTGATTGCCAACTAACTACAAGATAACTTGTAGATAGCGTTCTTTTCTAGGACCAAACCATCTATATTATTAGATGATACCCCTTCTCTACTACAGTTGAAAGATGGCAAAACAGGGGTCGTCTGATTAGATAGATGGTCTTGATATCAGTCGAGGGTAGTGGCAATAAAAGTGTTAATAAAAAAAGTATGATTTAAAAAGGCAACAAAAATAATTTTTATTCTGGTTATTTTGAAGAGATTGTTTCACCGTGAATCCTAAGGGCGTGATTATAGCAGGAAGTAAGTGTTAATTCTAGCTATAGTGTAAATGCTTTGTTGGGTAAATGCAAACTAAAATCTAAATGTTTAGCAGTTATCCAAGCGCAACTGTTATCATTATTAAGAAGGCCAGTGATATTTAGCATCCCTTCCTTTCACGCTAGAATTTAAGGCTCCTGTTCCAAAATAAACAATCACACCTGCTGTTTTTAAAATCAAACACGGAATTTAAATTCTCCGGTTACACCCTCATTGAAGACTCCTCAAAAGCGGCGAATTCCTGTCCTCACTGTGATTGGTCATTTCTTCTTAGCAAGAGAGGCAACAAAGTTACACCCCCCTTGTAATATTTTATGTCTATCTATTTTCCTCCCCCAAAAAATGCAACTATTCTGAATATTAACATTAACCATTAGTGTAAATGGAATGTCAACATTTACCAATATAAGTGAGAATATATATATATATATATATATATACATACATACACATACATATATATATATACACATACATATATATACATACATATATATATACACATACATATATATATATATATAAATATATATATATAAAGCCAAGTAAAAAGGAATACAATATAATCAAAATTACAACAAATAAAAAAGGAATGCGGCCTGAATACTTTTTTAAGGGTCCTCCTCAGGCAAGAATTCAAAATAAGGGATTTTTATTTTTGTGAGGAATCAGACAATGTCCAACAGTAGAGTCCCTTATATTGACTGCCTGTATTGCTAATTTATTTAGCTTCATCTGTATTTTAGTAGTAGCTGTATTAGCGTTTACTAAATACAATGATAGTTTGCTTGTTTTTTATTTTATCTTGCTCTAATCCGAAATAATAATTTTTGTTTCGTTTCCTAAATTATTTTAATATAGATTTGTTTCCTAAATAGGTTTTATTTCATTTGGTTTTTATTTTTGTTTACCTTTTGTAGTTAAATTCCAAATTAAATTCTAATTTAAATTTCGACATAATTTGTTTCGTTTCGAAAAAAATTTTTAGTTTCGTTTTTACGAAATAATTTAATTTTCATTGCATTCCAGAAATTGGTTTTAATTATTTAATGCTTGTATGGTTGATTACTTATAGATATATATATATATTCAGAATAAATAAATTTGCGGAATGGAAATAGGATAACCGTTCCATCACTTGATTTAAAAGAGGTTTAATTGATTTCTGAAAAAGAAATCTACAAATTTCAAATATATCAAAAATTTAAGCAAAACTGTACATTTTTCATTTTTTTTTGAAATTTTAAATAATAATTGATTTTAAAGCATTTTAATTTTAGAAATATATGCGAGCTCATACAGACACACGCATGTATGCGCACATATAATATGCTTCGAATTTCCATATTAAAAGAGATATCAAACTATTATATACATTATATATATACTATTATAAATACTATAGGCGCAGAATGGGCAGGTCTCGTTTTTGTGCCAAAAAAACTTAACTATTGCACTACTGGTGGAATGAAGTAAGTAAACAGGGAATTCCAGGATTCTTGGAAAAATTAGGTTACAAAATGTTCATTATTAGTATTATTTTATTTTATTTTTTTTACTATACAGATATACCGGCAGATTACAATAAGATCTGTTGACATATTTTTTTTAGCGCCGTATTTCTCTCTCACTGCCTCTTCTGATCGTGAGAAAGTTTCACAAGCTTAGACATCCTGCAAGAATGCGGGATGAAGAAACGACAGCCAACTCTATTTTTTGTCCAGTTGATTCATTTATTCCCTATACCTTAAATCGACTTCGATAGACTGCTTTCGAAAAACTGCATGTTTATACAAGAACGGCCAGATTTTTTACCACTTGCAGCAAACACTTTGCGGTGGGGTGCAGAGGGGGGGGGGGAGTGAATAGAATTTCGCAGATCAATGATGTTTTGAGACAAAGCCTTTCCCATGGGAGGAAACTGACCTGTGGGATCGGGAAGGGAGAATGGGACCGTCATAAACAAATAGCCGCTGGCGGAACGGACGCTTGTAATTATTGGGCTCATGTCTAAAAGTCATTCAATTACCCCTTCATGTCTCTCGGAAACAAAGGTGTAATTTAAAGTTCATTCTTTTCCAATTTTTACAACTATTGAACGATTTCGGATGCGGAATGAATTCGCTGGTGCAAGAACCGGTTAATTACACATTGGAGTTCCTACATTTCATCAAGTTGGGAATCATTGTTCACGGTTTCGTTCTCCAATTAGTGGTTACAAAAATCGATTTCATTATTTTCATTATTCAATCTCTTTCCTTTTTTGCTTTTAAGAAATATATTTTGGATGTTTCTGAGATTTCTAACATCAATCAATAACAATATGCATGACACGAAATTGAAATTTTAAATCGTGTTTTCCTCGAGATTCGTATTTTTCGCTGTTTGAGGTGACATTTGATCCTTTGAAGTTTTTTCTCAATAGTTCACAGAACCTTGGCGAGGTGAACACCCTTACGACTTTTGCGGTTAATTTTAAATTTTCCCGATGTGCTTTTTTCCATTTTTAATATTTAAAAGCCTAATTTCATTAAAATTGATAAATATTTTCATATTTTCATATTTGAAAAATTTATGGCTTGAAAGAATCATATTTAGTTTTAAATATTGTGCAAAGTTAAAAGAAATTATCGCCATTCAGGAATACTGGGCTTCCACTGAATAAAAACAAAATGTGGAAATTGATAAATATAGGCGAGAATATCTTACTTTTTGAAGTAGAAACATTCAATTCAGTATTTTAAAAATAAAATATGTATTCTCAACTGCGTAAACGGAAGAAAAAGATATGCTATCACAAGTGACAAACATTGTCTTATATATTTATCATTTCATTAGAATTCGTGTTGCCATGTGGTAATGATAAATTGATTTTATAACATTATCAGCACATATCCGAATGACAATAACAACTGCCCTATATTCAGTATTCAGGTGGGTTCCCACGAGGCTAACTACTGCGCGCAATCGTTGCCTCTCTACTGTTGTCCCTGTATTGTTCTCGTATGAACAGTTGAGACAATGGCCAACGGTTGTCGCAACGGGACAACTATTCGCCATTGCGGTCTCATGATTTTCCAGAAGTAGGAATGATATTCTATTGCGCGCAATAGTTAGCCTCGTGTGAACCCACCTTTATTTTAATATTTTAGGAAATAAAAATGTTTTTTTTTTCTTAAGCATGATAAAAGATGTTAGCTTTTAGTTCATAAATCAACCTCACTGAAAATTTACCCCAGCAACAGTTTAATATTAATAGCTACAAAATTCAAGACTTACATTATTTGTATCCAACAAGTAAACCAAAATTATAGTTTTTGTGCCTTGTAATTTAGGGGTCTTCTCAAAGTGTTAGCTTTAGTAACATAAAAAGTTGAACTTCATTTTTAAATGCAACACGTTAATGTATGCTAATAAAGGTTGGAAATAAAATTAAGATTTCAGATTTGCAAGCATAGTTCATTATATAGTCACCACACTAGAAAGTTTAACCATTATTCCATTCATTTCACAAGGCAATAAATTATAACGACTGAAACGTAAACAAAAACTAAAACGTAAATAGGAGCTTTGTGAACATATTTTAAACCTATTTCAAAAATACCAAACAACCGTTATACTTGTTATAAAAAATTGTTTGGTCATCAAAAAATATATCTGAAAGTTACAAACATTAAATTTTTTTTAAATTCATTTCTTGTGATTTGGAGAAATTTTTGGAATGCTGTGTCATAAAGAGATCTCATTTCTAAATAAGAATATGGCTTATATTAGCCTTGGCATTCTTGGTGCTAAAATCTTTGATCTGGAATTTTTTTTAAAAAAATTTCAGATTTCAAAAAATGTTTTTCCGCTTTTGAATAAGATCTTTCTAATTGGTCACGTTTTTGATAATAAATAAAAAGATCGCATTTACTAAATCAACGAATAATAGTAAATAAAAGATAAACGATGTTTAATTTTTGAAAACTAGCCTCCAAAAAAAGTTATATCCTGATTTTACGACACATAAAATGATAATGATCATTATGTTCTAGGGAGTGATAACAATGCAGCAAAACTCTTTATGTAGATAATGATGTCTTTAATTTTGTTTGTTGTTGTCGTGTCCATGGAAAAGCAAAAAAACGAGGAAAGAAATCTCAGATATTGTCAAAGGTCCGGAAGACCTTTTCCGCCAGCTTTGGTGTGGCAGGACATCTTGACTGTCACTGTTAAATGATTGAGTGGTCTTTTCTCCTTTAACTCTCTTTCAATTAATTATAGAGTCCTAGATTGAAATCTTGAAAATTTGTCAAGATAAAATCATGATGGAAGCTTAAACTTTCAAAATAAGTTAAAAAGAATTTTTTTTTTTCCAATTTTTTTCGAAATTTTTTTTTATATGACTTTGCAGTTTATGGTCCCATTATAGAAATGATTAGTAGTTCTACCTTTAAATAAAAGTTCTGTGAAAATAAAAAATATATCAAATAAAAAAAATCCAATTGGAATTTCTTTAAAAAAATTTTATTACCGTAATTTAAAATGCCAAAAAAGGGAGGTGGGGGGAGAATTTTTTAGGTAGAAACTGCATTCTAAAATGATCTATGTCTTATATGTTAAAGGCTCTGTTAAACTGACATCCGATTGTGTCAATATGAGGACGTCTCTTGGGCTGACTTCATTATTTACTTAATTGATGTTGACGGCACAGATGGAACCTGATATAATGCTTCTTCTTTAAATTTATACAAAGCTTAAATTTAACTTCAAAATTGAATAAAATAAATAAAAATTTGTTGAATTTATCATGATTGTTTTTAAGACTGCATTTTCTGAACCTGCAAAATGACTATTGTACTTCGGATGAACCTTCTAGCTACATACCCTCACATTTAAGAAATGCATGAAATGTAATTAAAAGAATTGCAGAAGCTGCTGAATTCTTTGCAGATTCTTTTCTGATTACTTGCAGAGAGTAAATCATCTTTTATTTCCTTTTAATCATATATTAATAGTAATTTTCCCCCATTTAATTAGACAACATTTCTGTGTGTTTGCCTACATATATTTACGTACACACTTTTATGTTTTGGAATTTGTACTTTAAACATTTTATTTTTATTTGATCTTGTTTCTTCATTTATATGATGTCATTTATAGTAGGTTTATTTAGCATGTGATCAATTTTGCTCTATTTTTTTGTTTGTATTTGCGTATTTTCTTGTTTTCTCTTATTTTTCTTTGCACTTTGCACCCTTTATAATTGAAATTTCTTCTACTATCAATTATGTACTGATTCATGTTTGCAAGCCTTAGAGAGGCATTAAAATTATGTTAAGTGACGAAAATCAATAAAGATTTAATATTGAATCAACAAAAGCTTGGAAACCAAACGTGATGAAAAATGCAAGCAAAGTAACTACTTATAACACACTTTTTTTTAAAGTCAGGTTTACACTCGGCCAATTACTAGACATCACCAGCATGTGTCACGTCAGCGCATGTGTGGAAAAGGATTCATGTTTGCTAAAATTTCCTATGGTAGATTCAGACATCCTATACTCGGCTATAAATTACCATTTTGGCGTCCCTGGATTTTTCTTTTTTATTGCGTATCTGTTAAGATGATGGATATTTACACAAAGAAACATAGTAAAATAAAAAAAGGTGTTAACATACCTAAATTTAGAAAACTAGAGATAAGAAAGGACAAATAAAATGAAAAACACACACAGCATCGCGTTAGAAAGAACAAAGACTTACAAATGTCGGAATTAATCTATGATAAGTGACCAATTTTTTCGCTCCAAATTGTACAAATACACGCTCAGACAGAAAAATAAAATACAATACAGCGGCATGCTGTCATCCTGTTCGGACAATTAATGACAATCGATCTAACAGTATTTTTCTGCTTTTCTACGCATGCCCTGCCCACTTGCCTTATAACTGCCAAATTAAACCCAGGATTAACTATGCAATATTCGAAATATATAAGTGTAATGTATGTCTCTACTAGTATATAAGTATAATATATGCTTTAATGAAACTTTTCGTGTTAGGAGATTACCAAACAATGTATATGAACGATTTTTTTTACGCAGACACAATATTAAGAATATATAAGTGTAATATATGTCTCTACTAGTAAATAAGTGTAATATATGTCTCTACTAGTATATAAGTGTAATGTATGTCTCTACTAGTATATAAGTGTAATATATGTCTCTACTAGTAAATAAGTGTAATATATGTCTCTACTAGTATATAACTGTAATATATGTCTCTACTAGTATATAAGTGTAATGTATGTCTCTACTAGTATATAAGTGTAATATATGTTTCTACTAGTATATAAGTGTAATATATGTCTCTACTAGTATATAAGTGTAATATATGTCTCTACTAGTATATAACTGTAATATATGTCTCTACTAGTATATAAGTGTAATGTATGTCTCTACTAGTATATAAGTGTAATATATGTCTCTACTAGTAAATAAGTGTAATATATGTCTCTACTAGTAAATAAGTGTAATATATGTCTCTACTAGTATATAAGTGTAAGATATGTCTCTACTAGTATATAAGTGTAATATATGTCTCTACTAGTATATAAGCGTAATATATGTCTCTACTAGTATATAAGTGTAATATATGTTTCTACTAATATATAAGTGATGTTTCTACTAATATATAACTGTAATATATGTCTCTACTAGTATATAAGTGTAATATATGTCTCTACTAGTATATAAGTGTAATATATACTTTAACGAACCGTTTTGTTTTAGAAGAATACCAAACAATATAGATGATGAATTTTTTTCGAATTAAATGCAAACCAAGCTTCCATTGTTGAAGAGCAAGAAACTTAACAGCCTGAAATGCGTTCTACTTCATCGAGAGTACTGGAAGTTATGGCATTCTCCTAACATGGCACTTTCATTATTCTTCATGCGTCGTTTATCAGCTACAAACAAGAAATTTGTCAATTCTTTCCGAAAGTCTAGTATTTGAATTTCACACCAAATGTAGTTCTCAAGAAATAAATACCAAATCACCGTTTAATGCTCTACGAGAAAGTTGAAATGATACAAAAAAGAAATTCTTTTAAAGGAATGGAGCCGATTAGCATTATTTAATAGCTAAAGAAAATCCAAGAATAAGATTGTAAAACGCAATGGTAGGATTCTAAAACGGAATTTGATGAAGGTGAATATTCAACTCACAAAACTGTTGAATATTCGTCTCTCAACTGTAAAGAGAAGAATATAAACTTTAATCTCTAAAACTATTACTTTGTAGCGGATTCGTAATAGTTAATGAATTTCAGACAAAATAATATGTACCGAATAAAGAAATGCTTTCTGAAAGTATAGTATTTAAATTTCAAATACTAATGTTATCAAATACACCGTTTAATGGTCTGCAAAAATGTTGAAATGATTCAAAAAATTGGAAACATCTTCTCGAATAATGAATGGTCTAGGAAATATTTTTAAACTATAAGCAATTATGTCGTTTGATTTTGACTATAATTTCAATTGTTATTCTTAATATTTGTAAATTCTTATTTCTAATTAGTATTTAAAAAAATCTTATCGAAAGGGTATATTCAAGGTCAAATCAATTTGATACTGGCATGATTTGACCTTGAATCATTATCAAAGGATGGGCGTAATGTTTCTTTTTTTTTCTTTCCGGTTTGTTTCAGCATGAAACATTATTTGAATTTTCTCTTTGATGTTTATAAATTTATGTACAAAATTGTTCCTTATTATAAAGAGGATATTCCTTATTATTTATTATATTATATATTATATTCCTTATTATCCCTTATTTAATATTTTCTTTCCATCTCAAAAAAAATTAACGTAACGGTTTTTGCTTCCAATTTATTTCATTTTTATATCATTAGAAAAGCTAGAATATTTAAACAAAAATATGCAGTAACATATAAAACATAATTCTCTTATATATTCGAAAATACTTCAGATAGAATATGTTTAAGTTTTATTTAATTAGTTATTTTCATCGTTTTTTATTAAAACAAGCAATTATATTTTGAAAAAAAAAATGAAACAATAAATGCTGTGATGGATTTCTTCAACATCAAATATAGGGAATCTTAAATAAAACGTTCTCTCTAGCGATTATTTTGAAGATACGTTAAAAAAAAAAGTACAATAACTTTGAACTTTACGGCAATTTCCATTGAGAGAGCGCATGCTTCAATTCCCTTCATGCAAAATAAAAACCATAAAAAAATGTTTTCCTTTTGTTTCGGTTCTAATAGAGAGTGTAAATATAATAACAGATCTGTAACAGTGACCCAGCTTTTAGCTCGAGGCATCGTTTTAATTATTTCATCACCATCCAAATGAAACTTCGCGGTTTCGTGTTTCGTTCGAAGTATTCTTCGAAGTTTTCTAAGGTGATTCTAATGGAGGGATGGGTGAAGAGCCCCGTTTTCTATTCTTGGGGGAAGAGCGTCACCTCTCTTCTTCTTCCGGGTCCCACGCGCGCAGACGATTTTTAATTGTGCTCTTGGGGCGAGTAATTGCTCGCTCCATTAGGGGTGAGAACACGGCATTCGACAGAACAGAACAAATGGGCTCCCGCGTTCCCATGAGAAGCGTTCCATTTCAGCAACGGCGAGGCTGACCTTCGTGATTTTACAAATGGTTCTTACCTCACACAGGCTGCCAGTTTTCTAAATCTTTATTTAAAATTAAATTGCTCAGTTTGAGGATACTTTTTTTCTTTTGTG
>JAPMOQ010011698.1:840850-868702 GCA_026543055.1 Argiope trifasciata
ATTGGCTATAGATGGCAGCACGTTACCGCTTGAAAATTTAAGTAGCCTAATAAAGTTTGAAAATATCCTATCTGTAACTCCGAACTGCTCGACTGTAGCGCTTCAAAGCCGGCGCCAATCGATTCCTCGTGGCCAAAAACCCCAGACCCCCAAGTTTACCGGAGTTTATTAATTCTGGGCCGATTTTCGACTTGGCAACCATTCCTCGTATTATAGTATTAGATTTATCTAATAAATAAATAACGGATTCGTTAAATGTGAATGCCAAAATATATTTGAAAAAAATCTTTTTGTGAGCTTTGGAAATAGAGAAAACGTTATATAATATCATTCAACTAGCTAGCTGATCTGAATATTTAAATTGTCATGTTTATTTACATACGGAAAGAAGTAATTTAACGAATAAATATTCATAACTTAGGGAGATATAAAACGTTCAAACTATTCAAAATCTTTTGGTCAAGCATTTTGTCGATTTCTCTTTGCATATTTATTTTAAGAGAGGACAAAAAAAAAACCCTCCATTTTCAAATACCAGATACTTGTTCTCAAGACGACTGTATGCACTTTTCCTAACTCAGCAATCACAGATTGATGAGGGTAACATGAACTTCAATCTACAACAGGTTCAATGCAAACAGGTGGGTGTACTGACAGTCATTCAATGTCAAGAGATCTGAAGTGGACGACGCAACTCTTCCTGCAACTTTAAGAATGATGGCTATCTCATTGCAAATCGAGTATCTTTCGCTTCGAAGTAGCTAGATGATACTAAATTTTTCTTAAATTCCACGGAAGTCGTTGATCTTTTAAACAAAAGTCTGAAGAGTTAGTCAATTTTCTTTCCTTCATCACAAATAATAATAAAAAAACTTGGAGGTAAATGTGCCTAAACTCAAAATGAAAATGTTTAATAATTTTCTGACTTTAAATTCAGTGAAATCTTTAAAGTGACAATTAATAAATTGAGATACTAATTATTAACTTTAAAAATGCTGAAAATGATTCTCTATAAAAACGATACATTTGCTCCATCTTTGTTTGAAAAAAAAAATTCATGTTCATTTTGTTGATATTTCATATAATTTTATTTTTATTTCTAATAAAAATATTTGGTCTTAATCTGTTTTGCTTAAATACTTCAGATTACAGAAATATGGTTCATTGCAACCCTAATGTGGATATTTTAATTCTTTTCTTCTTGTAGAAGTTGAAAACTTTAAAAATATGATGTTTCTCTCTCTCTCTCTCTACATACATACACACACACGCACGCACAGACATGCGCACATACATACACACACACACACAGATAGGTAGATAGATGTATGTCCAGTTCTCACACTACACGCTTGTATCAATTATATACTTTAAAATTTCTTTCATTTTAATGCTTATTTTTTATCTTTAGATTTTAATATTCTTGCAAATATGAATTTTAAGCTATTTTTTTGGTCTTCAGTAGAAGTGAATTTGCGACCCCCCTAGCTCATCAAATCTGCATGCTACCAGCATGAAAAAATTTTTAAGAATGTGCTTTTACTTTTAAAAAATTCATGGTTGAAACACCATTTGCTAGTTTTTTAATTATTTTTTACCGTTCCCAACAGTTCTCCGATTCCCTATGTTTTTGGGATTTTCACCTACCTTTGGGACCAAATGCTGTGTGGTGATTCTTTATCGTCCTGATGCCTACTATCCCCCATTTGAATTTGTTTGACGAATTTGGCAACGTCCTATATGTATTTTTAATACGTTTTCTAAAGGATTGTTGAGCCGGTAAATCGCACGCTAAGAGTGAAGAGGTAAATTTCTAACCTCTACGCATTTCATTCAAACATACCTAAGATTCCGTTCCTTAAGCACACACATGTCAAAGAAATCCTTAACAGAGTCTCATAAAATTACAAGAAGAAAAGTGTTTCCATCACTCTTTTTTTTAAATTTTGTATCCCATGGTAAATTAAATTGATTTACATTTCAAAAGGTTGTTCTTTTCTACCATATATATGCAAAATTATGTTAACAATATTATCTCTTTATCTATCTTTGCTTATAATAAAAATGATTCTGTATTTATGTTTGTTAGTGTGTGTGCGTGCGTGCGTGTGTGTGTGTGTGGGGGGAGAAAGTGTTAGAGCTCTGCAAACTGACAATTTGACCTAGAGCCACAAAACCTACCACATACATATTTTAGACGGAGGAAATGTGCACATACAGCGATATACATAGGAGCGATTTTTTTAAAATTTCGATTAGAAATGTAATCAAAAATTAAATAATGTTTTCCTAGATAACTTACGAAATTATTATGCTACTATAATGAAATTTGCAACATCATTAAAATTTGCATTAAAATTGCATTTAAAAAAAGAAAACGTATCTTTTCAGTGATACCAAGTTTTTAGTTTAAACAATTTTATTTTCCTTTTTACTTAATTTTTAAAACATTTTAAGGGCAATTTACAAGATATTTTATTGTTAAAGTTAAGTTCAAATTGCTCGTATCGTTGCTACTGATACTTCATCACGATTGTTTTTCTATTATTATCAAGATATGAAGATTTGGCATATTTTTCCACGTTTAGTCGGTTTCAGTATAACGCATGCTTTTGATGAATTTTTTGTTTATTTTATTTACTACTAGACGCCTTTGGCGACCAGCTGGTTCACCAAGAGTAATGTGGTCTAAGATTTTCAATTAAATACATATGTGCCTTGCTCTCTTTATAATTTCTCTGCCAGATATACTTAAACTTCGAAAGTCAAGTAACACTGATTTACTAAATTAATGATATAGATGTTGCAAACGATCATAGAAACCTTTGTCTTGTATTTCTTTTTTAGAAAACATAACATTTAATATTTATTTAATTTCATCCAATCACGTGATGAATGTTACATTTTTTTTTCGATTAAATTTGCAGTCATAGTTAATTTATTTTTTAATTTGAACTTCTGTCAGTATGATTTCAACAGTTTAATAAAAGCTTTTTTTCCCTTTGCTCGTTTATTATTTATTTTAGAAAATGTCACATATTATATTTCTTTTATTTTATACAGTCACGTGCTAAAAGTTGCATTTCTTTAGATTTAATTTGTAATGATAGTTGTTTTTTTTTTAGTTTGAACTTCCGTCAATAGGATGGCAACATGCTGATAAAACCTAATTTTTCCCCCTTGACGTGCTTGTGCAGATTAAATTTTATTGTTTTGTCCGAAATATATTGTTGTAAAACATGGTTAAAATATTTCTTTAAAAATTCGTTAAAAATAGAAGCTTAAGTTATACATTAAAACAAAGATGACATTAGAAAGCTAATTTTTTAATCTTTAAATTGATGTAAAAATCATGTTTGTGCGATAATATTTTCGGAAGTTATAGCGGAAAATCGTCGAAATTTCGCTTGAATTTTAATTAATTCAAATTCTAATTAAAAATTCGAAAAAAGGGCTCCGGGGTGCACGTTCCCGACCTCCAAGGTATACATGTACCAAATTTGGTAGCTGTAGGTCCAACGGTCTGGCCTGTAGAGCGCCAACACACACACACACACATTGAGCTTTATTATTATAGATTACTAGCCGCCTTTGGCGACCAGCTGGTTCGCTATGAGTAATGCGTTCTAAAATTTTCAATTAAATCACATATTCATTAGCCAAAATTTAAGAAATAGTTAAAATTAAAAGATTCAGTTATTAGTAGTTAAGAGTTGGTAACTTTATTCGGAAAAACTTTTTGAGTTTAATTCTCTAACAATTTATAGATTATGCTTCCAAAATATTAAAAATGTTTTTTTCGGTAATATTGCCAAAATATTAAATATGTTTTTTAAAGAAAGCGAAAAAGGGAAAAAAATTTTGAATTAATGATACAGATATCGTAAACGATTATAGAAATATGCCATTAAGTCGGGATTTCAATGCATATCCTGTCTAAATTCAATCAAGTTTACCGTAAATAAAGAAAATTTATTGAGTTAATGATATAGATATTACAAACGACCATAGAATCCTTTGCCTTGCATTTATTTTTTTTAGAACATATCACATTTTATATTTATGTTATTTTATCCAGTCACATGCTGAAAGCTTCTTTAGATTTGATTTGCGATGATAGTTGTGTTTTTATTTGAACTTCCGGCATTGTTTTATTTTATTTTATCCAGTCACGTGCTAAAAAAAACATGGTTAAAATATTTCTTTAAAAACTCGTTAAAAATAGAAGAATACTTTATAAATTAAAAAAAACTGATACTGTTAGAAAGCTAATTTTTTTTATCTTTACATTGATGTAAAAATCATGTTTGTGCAATAATATTTTCGGAAGTTATAGCGGAAAAATGTCAAAATTTCGCTTAAATTTTAATTAATTCAAATTCTAATTAAAAATTCTAAAAAAGGGCGCCGAGGTGCACATTCCCGACCTCCAAGGTATACATGTACCAAATTTGGTAGCTGTAGGTCCAACGGTCTGGCCTGTAGAGCGCCAACACACCCACACACACACATTGAGCTTTATTATAAGTATAGATTATTGATCTTGGTAAAATAAACACAGTATTCTGAACAACATCTTATATTCAGACAGCAATTAATAATGAATACTTTTGAACTGATTCCAATATTACAAAGATATTCATATGTATTTTAGTGTTTTAAAGGAAATATATAAGTAATTATTATTCAGTTTTATTTCTTACGGTAAATACTTACTACTATAAATCTTAATATGATAGATACTACAAGGTTTTTCTTTAATTTCAAAGTTAGTGCTCAAATAACAAATAAATAGCAAATGCTTGTTAGAAAAATTCGTAAATTTAGATGCCGCACTTATTGGTAACGTTTTTCATTCTTGTGTGAATATGTATTCTACAGCGTTTATTGGTAGTGAATCGACACCAGGGTTGAATGAACGCAAAGGCACTTGGTCTTGCGAGTGCTAGCTGTATTCCGAGTATAATAAAATGAGTTTTATAATATGAAACAAAAGCATCATTGTTATTTGGATTAATATTTGTTTTACTCTACAGCATTGAATTCTATAGCACTTTCGCCAGCTTTTTTGTTTTTGAAAATTCCTATTTAGTTAATAAAAAATTCAATTAGACTATTGAATATGCATATTTCGAAGTGGAACAATGGTTAGCTGCGAAAATATGGAAAATATGAAATAAACTAAAAACAAAGTAATATTAAAATAATTAATTCAATTCCCACTTGGGGTCAACAAATAAAAATGTTATTTTAGTGATTTTTTATTAAATAATTATCAAAGAAATTATTCATGTGATTAAATTCAAAAAAAACAAATTTTCGTATGAATTGAACTCGCATTCTTCACCTCCACGTGAAAAATACCATATTCCTTGCATTTTACCGATTGAGCTACTGTCTGTTGATTTCAACTTTCATTACAAATCGCTAGAACTCTTAAAATTTTCAAAATTAATCTAATTTAATGAATGAAGTAATATTTGAAAAAATGAACTTATAAACATCAAATGTCGTCCGCTACAAGCTTAAAAAATGTAACGATTGAAAATTTGAACAAAATATATAAATTTATATATGTATAGGGAAAGTGTGAACTAATAGTTACAATTGAAAAAAAAAAAAAAAATAAATAAATAAAAATATAAAAAAGAATTCCAGAAATATGTCTAGTTAAAAAAAGCGAACTCCCATAATTATGCTTGCCATAAGCTCCTTAATTTAAAAAGAAAGTACTTCAATGAAAGAACTATTACAAAAATCATTGATTGTTGAGTTTTAACTATATCAAAATTATAAGGCGGGATTTTAATTTATACAAGTTAAATATTGATCGAAGTCTCATTCTTAGTAATGTTTGAGTGAAATGCAAAATGCTTTGTAGATGTATTTATTTGCCTAAAAATGGACACCCTTTTTGGTTATTATGTTAAATATGGAAATATTTAAACATTTCTTATCGAAAAATCGATCGATTTATTACCGTAAAATTTTAGTTACATTAATGACCCATTTTCAAGCAACACTAGGCCCCGCAATTTGTAACCGAGATCAGATGACTAGGAAGATCCGTGAGCTGGCAGCCCCTCTCCAAGCTTCCACACCATACAAGCGGGGAGGACGCTTGGCCCCGATCTTTTTAGTGTGAATCAGGCCCACTTACATGACCGCTCTTCGATGGAATCGGGGCTCAAACTTGAAAACCCTCCGGCTCCGAAGCCGACGACCTTGTGTTACCTCAAGGCCATTACGACCCTTTATAATCGACCAAAAGAATAGTTTTCTTAGGAATTCAGAATAAAATATAAGGGAAGAATTTATAGTTATTGATAATACATATCAGGGAAAGTTAAAAATAAAGAGTTATAAAAATGGAAGAATTAATTTCTCGAATTATCGAATAGAATTTAATTGCTTGTTATTAGAGAAAAAATTTTTATTTATCCACCATATGTTATTAATGTCTTAGAATTTTTGTCAAAATGACACAGAAGCTTAATTTATAGCTATCTCAAAGTTTTGTAATTAATAATCAAAAAGATGTCCTTAATTCGAATATTTTACTTTCCCGCTAAAATATTCGATGCAGCTACGGAGAAAAGGAAAGAAAGTGTGGAATAGAAACAAATATATATGATAATTATTTAAAAAGTTTGATTCCTTATAAAATTAAAATGTAAAATGACGATGAGAATAAATGAATTCTAAATAAAGAATTTAAAACACAAGAATTTTATGTAAAAAAAAAGTATTTTTTTATGTCCTAATTATATTTTATTACGTAGCATTTAAAAAATTTCAAACAATCACTGTAGTTAATAGACTGCCTTGGGGTATTATGTTAAAATTTAAGAATTAATTTAGTAATATAAAATTTAATATCAATTCAACACGATAATATTAAAATGCAGTCTAAATATTTTAAATTTAGCATTAAATGTTAGGCAATTGCTTACCAAAACAAAATGAAAACGTCAAAAGCTATGAAGAAATAAATTTCTGAAAGTGTATTGCAGATGTTTCAAAACATAATTTTCGTACGTCTTAATAGGATGTTTTCGTCTTCTTCGAGAGTAGGAAGAATAAAAATGTCTATTTCGTTCTACTCTATTATTTCAAAATAAGGCACGTATTGTGTTTCACTTCATCGTATTGTGAAAAGAATCAAATGTATGTTTTGGAACATTGCTTCTTTCTGATTGTTTAAGCTTGAAGTTCAATGAAGATCTACAATCTGGAGGTCAAGGTCATACAAAATGTTCTTTTTCTTCTTCTCTTTTTTTTCCCCCTCTCTCTCTCTAGTTCATTGTTTCTTTAAGGGGACTTCAGACTCTACAAAGCATTTTTGCGAGTAGTTTATTTAGGAGGATATTTTGTATGCATATATAATGAGTTATAAATAAGTTAAATATCGATAAAAACTCTTTAAAACAAAATATGTATAATTTTTAAAAATTTCACAATATTTTAGGGGCTAAATTTTTTAATTTTTTCTATTATTTTTACTTATTAATTTGTGCCAATTTATTTAGAACAGAACTGGGAAGGGCTTTATTATTCCAAATAAAAGTTAATTTTTTGGAAATATTTTTATGCCAGCACATTGAATTTTCATAAAAATTTTATGTATTTCTAAACTAAAATTAGCTTTTAGCTATTTAAAATAACTCAAAACGTAAAATTTATTTGCAGTTATATTTTAATGGTTACCAAAAATCTTTATTATTGGTTTTATTTAATTTTCTGAAGCATTAAGACACCTGAAATATTTAGAAAATATTTAAATAAAGCCATTCAAATGCATTTTTTTTTTCTCTATGACCTTCAAATATGCGTTTTATTGAAAAAATATATTTTATAGTGCTATTTTAATTTAATATAAAGTTACATTCTGTAAATAATAAAAAGGAATTTCCAGATTTGCTCCCAGTTTTATTTATTTCAAAGTCCATTGCTCCTTTAAATTTTCATGTCTATATGCAGGAGGATAGACAAGGAACCTGTCAATATACACTTCAATAGAGGCGGGTCGGAGGTCAGTGTTATGACTTACCCTTCTATAGACTTCAAAATGAGAATGAGATGCTCCCAGTATGGTAGTTGGATCTCACCAACCCGGTGGGTACAATAAAAGGTGGGGGCACTGACTCTCCTATCGATGACGGGACGTACTTCCGAAGTGTTACCGAAGTCGCCAGTGATGGCCATTAGAACTCCACCACAGTTCTTGTTAGTGTTGCTGTAGCTGTGTTCTGGTTATTCAATCTTGCAAGGTCAATCCTTGTGCCTTAGAGCTAGTCGGAGGTCAGTAATATGACTACCCTTCAAAAGAATTCCCCCGGGGGCATCTCGAAAAGAAGATGAGAAGCTCAGATTGAATCTCGTCACCCTGGTGAGTACACAGATAGGTGTTAGATCAGGTTCCTCCCATCGATGATGGGACGTACTCCCTACGGGGAGGGTTGCATCGTTGCTGGTGATGATTCTTAGGAGACTTTACCTCAATTCTCGCCAGTGTTTCTGTTGCGGTGGTTCGGTCCTTCAATTTTATTTATCCTTGTGCGTTCGGGTGGGTCGGGCAGTCAGTGATATGACTTACTCTTCAGAACATTTCTACTAGAACTAACACTTATTCACAGTTTTAATGCATCGATCACTTAGAGAAATTCAACCCGTCCGCTTATTGCGATTTCGAGCTCTCAAATGTATGTTCTAGTGGACAGCTGAACCAGCGACCACAGTATACTGATGATAAAACCATATGACAAGTCTCATTCAACCAGCTCAAGTACTTTGGGTTCTGATGGAGATAATCAAATAGAACAAATCTCCAGATTTTCCATTGAGAGATTTTGACAATAATTTGAATTATATAAATAACTTGATTGATTTGTTACGTAAAGGTTTCATAACAAATTTGACTCGTTTATTTATTTCTGTTTTTATCAAATTCGCAAACCAGAAGTGATACAATAACAAAAATGATTTTTGACTCAAGGAGATCTAAAAGTGAAAAAGAATTAAAGTTCTAAGTCAGTTTTTTTAAAGATTGTATATGCAATACACTTCTGAGTATATGGTTCATGGTTGCTATGTTATTTGGCCTAGTTTATCACTGAAAAATCAGTTAGAGTCAATTTTCTTTTAAATTAGGCCTTAATTTATATTAATACTAGCTATTACCTGACACGCTGCTGTCGCAGAAAAAATAATCTTGGAGATATCGTTTGGAATTTGAAATATTGATCTTGTTTAATTAAAAATGATATTTATTTTTCTGTCGGCAGTAAATACATTCATTGAAATTGAAGGCTATATAAAGGAGATGTATAAATAGTATCTATTCTCTTTTTATTATTCTATTCAACAAACAAATATTCATTTTTTATATTAGATTTGCGTATTTTTTTAATAACTGTAAAGCTTGGTGTTCTTTCAGAATGGTAATAAAAGAAACTATTTTGTTTCGTGATTCGTTTAATATTCAATTCGATTTCTCAAGTTTAATATTAGAAAATGTGATTAAAATATTTCCTTTTAAAATTGATTAAATATAGAAAACATATTTATAATATAACTTAAAATTGAAAAGATATTTTTTTTGAAAACTAAGATGGTACAAAATTATTTGTATTATAATATTTTAGGAAGTTTGAAAAAAACGCTGAAGTTTTATTAAATATTTAGTTAAAATTCCAAACCTATAGGATTGGTTCTCCTGAAACTTTCTCGCACACTCTGTAATAAAACTATTATTTCAGATAAAGACTTACATTGTATTTGTATACAGCTACGAAATATTATCGTCTAGCTTGAATTAATCATCTTTATTGAATCTGTTGATTCTCTTTGGTGAGTTATTTGGTGGTTAATCCATGGTTAATAGATGAGGTAAATAGATGTGCACATGTTTTTTATGCTTTACATCAGAGGTGTCCAAACTACGGCCCGCGGGCCAAGTGATTTTATCCGGCCCGCGGAGGGTTTTAAAACATAATGATGTTTTCGCCCAAACCTTTTCATTTTCATAAAGGTATATCGAAAAACTACGTGGCCAACAAAAAGGAGTTGTTGTACTTGACCAAACACAAATGTCTATCGCGCTGTTAAGTTATAAAACTAAATTATTGATCTTCAAGCAAATGAACAAATCAAGGACAAATACAAGGAAGGAAACTTAATAGATTTTTGTAAATATTTGGATGCAAAAGAGTTTCCAAATTTGAAGAAATTTGCTCGTAAATTCATTTCAATGTTTGGGACTACTTACGTGTGCGAACAAACTTTTTCTCGAATGAAGTATCTCAAATCAAAATATAGAGTAAATTTATCTGCAATCATTGCTTATGATTGGTGTAACAAATTTTGATCCCAACTATAAAGACATTCTTCAACAAAAAAAACAGTTTCATCATTTGCTTTAGAAGTTGCATGAAAATATTTCAATTTATATAAAATAATTATATAATTATACTTTGTTTGTTTAGTATTTTGTATTTCAAGTTACAATAAAATAGTATTAATTAATAGTATTTAATGCTACTTTACTCATAATGATATTTTTCAATTTGTATATACATGTGGCCCGTATAATATGGATCTAATTTTGATCCGGCCCGTGCTGCGAAAAGTTTGGACACCTCTGCTTTACATGATTGTATTGCTCCTATAACCACCCCGTAACTGCAAGTAATAAGTAATCGAAGTTTTATCGGAATTGGATGAGCGATACGGCAGAGCATAAAAGATAAACATTCATTTTTATTTATATAGATTTTGTTTATGTTTCCTGGATTTAAAATAGGCATTGCAGAATTTATGTTAAAATGTGAACACTTTATATCCTTCAACTTACTTTGTCTCTAAAAATACTTGAAGCGTGCTGTGCAGTATATATTCATATTTAAGCTACCAGTACAGAGCCTTCTATTTTAATTCAATATGTTACCGACAACTATTTCAAATATTAATCGGGTCATTGCTGCGTTCACATTCTACGTAACTTGAGATAAATGGAGGAAGTACTCAGTCAGAAGCGAGAACATAATTAATATAATAGTGTATTTTGGTTCAAAAACTTTGTATTCTGGTATTGGTAGGCAAAGAAATGGAACTACAGCTTATTCGGCTTTTTTGTTACCCGGCTATCATTTACTCTACGTTTCGGTTGGATACTCGGGAGTGTACTGTACGTTCTTTCTGTATACACTGATGGAAAAAAATCCCAACACTAGGAAGGAGCTGTGCTGGATAAATGAAATTTGGTAGGCGTGTTTATACATCTGGAAGATGGCGTCGATTCAAATTTCGAGCTAAGCGCGTAAGTGTGACGCTAGTAGCGACACTATGAACATGCAAATGAGGTTTGCTTTAAATATGCGCTGTAAGGTTCGTGATCGTTATTTACAGTTGAGATTTGACGTAGTGGGTTAATGCTAGTCAAGGATGCCTCTGAGAAGACGAAGAAGCCATTATCAACAGCTCACTGAGTGTGAACGAGGTCTTGTTGTAGGGCTACGAGAAGGTGGGTTTTCTTTCCACGATATTGCTGAAAGCCTTGGCAGGAATGTATCCACTGTGCATGAGTATTGGCGGCAGTGGTCGAGGGAAGGAACTGCCTCAAGAAGGCTAGGTTCCGGGCGGCCACGTGGTACTACTGAGAGGGAAGACCGTCGTATTCGGCGTATGGCTGTGGCTAATCGTACTACTTCTGCGGCTGAAATTCGAGCTGCAGTTGGCACCACAGTGACACAACGAACTGTTACAAATCGGTTATTTCAAGGACAGCTCCGAGCCAGACGCCCTGTACAGTGCATTCCACTGACTCCAAACCACTGCCGTTTGCGACGTGAGTGGTGTCAAGCTAGAGCTCATTGGAGGACGGAGTGGAGATCTGTTGTGTTTTCTGCCTTGGTCGCAGTGATAGCCGTTTGTTGGTTAGAAGGAGGCCAGGTGAACGCCTGCTAGTGACCTGTCTGCGGCCTAGACACACAGGGCCTACTCCTGGAGTTATGGTTTGGGGAGCAATTTCGTATGACAGCAGGAGCACTCTCGTAGTTATCCCGCGCACCCTGACTGCAAATTTGTACGTCAGTCTGGTGATACAACCTGTTGTGCTGCCATTCATGAACAGCATTCAAGGGGGTGTTTTCCAACAGGATAACGCTCGCCCTCATACCGCTGTTGTAACCCAACATGCTCTACAGAGTGTCGACATGTTGCCTTGGCCTGCTAGATCACCAGATCTTTCTCCAATCAAGCACGTATGGGACATCATTGGACGACAACTCCAGCGTCATCCACAACCAGCATTAACCGTCCCTGCATTGACCACCAAAGTGTAACAGGCATGGAACTCCATTCCACAAACTGATATCCGACACCTGTACGACACAATGCATGCACGTTTGCATTCAAAATTCTGGCGGTACCAACTGTTGAGTAATTCAAATAATGTACCAACATTTCACATTTGAAATGGCTCTTCTCACCAATGGCTCTACCTATGATCTTGAAACTTTAATCAACTAAATATGTTACCTAGACAAATGTATTCCTAAAATTTCATTACTATACAATAATTTCTTCTTGGTGTTGGGATTTTTTTCCATCAGTGTATATGTAAAGATCGCTAAATTTTACTTGCAAAAGATGTTTGATACATTATTCTAATGTATCGTAATAAATTTTACTCTATCCGGAATATTTATATTTTCATCAATCTTCTGAAAAACCTTCAGCTTTAAAAAACGAAGCAGCCAGTATTTTATTTCTAACTGATCAAATTCACATCGATTAACGGTCTAACAAACGTTTTCGCATGTATTAACTTTTATTTCGGATATAAGGATTTACAACACAAGTTATCAATATTTGACGCTTAAAAATGAATTCTGTTCAAATAAATCTGTTAGTTTTAAAAATCTTGGCTTTATTTTATGTGCATTAATTAAGTTGACATCAGATTTTATTAATAACAAATAGCGGTATCGATTGCACTGTTATACACATAATGTGTGGATACTCACTTCAACCAACTTTATCTTCCCTTCAGGAAAACAAATCAGCTAGTCAGTTGACGAATAATAAATCGATTATAATGAGAGTTTATAATCGATTTTATAAATGGCTTATTACAGATTTATTTTAACAATCGAATTATTTTGGAAAAAAAAAAAAGATTATTTTCCTAATTTTTTAACACTACAATAAAATATTAAGAGGCATATTAATAAGTATCTATAAACTTTCGACGAATACAGATTCATTTTTTTTTTCCTCTTCTTTTTTTTATTGGTCAAACTAATTTCTAGTAAACAATATTTAATTAACAATTCCATACATTTCATTACAAAACGCTCACCATAGAATGCCAAGAAACGAAACACGAATAAGAATAATAAAAAACAAAAAATCAGAATTTATACAAAAGAGTGATTGTCCCAATTGGCGAGCTATCGTCTGATATGGCGATAATGACAATATATTTGTTTGTTGTTTAACAAACACAGCTTAGCACAAAATCGCTACAAACATTGTTATGATATCTTCATGATATTGGCCGATATTCCGAATATCGAACACTATCATGGAGATATTGTGCAATATATTGCGCTAATAGGGAGTTAAATTTTAGAAACTTGTATCATTCGTTCACATATTCTTTACCCCTAGTATGTCTAGCATTTAATACAGACTGTTCATAAACGAACTCCGGGGTTTTGATGCAAATTTTTTTAATCTAATTAAATTAGGTTAATGTTATATATATGCACTTAAAGGTTAATTTATCAAGATTTTTACCAAATAGTGAATTTTAGTATGACTTCTATTTGTGGCATGACACAGGTCCTAACGGTATATAATCTCTGCACATGCCCTGGCCATATCTGGAATGATGAGATTATCCTTTGCCTGAGATGGTTTACAGCTTGAATGTTCTCAGCATAAGTAAGATTCTTGACGTGTCTCTAGAAGAAGAAAATAATCTAATAGAATCAGACATCATTGGACGACAACTCCAGCGTCATCCACAACCTGCATTGACCGCCCAAGTGCAACAGGCATGGAACTCCATCCCACAAACTGATATCCGACACCTCTACGACACAATGGATGCACGTTTGCATGCTTGCATTCAAAATTCTGGCGGTTACACCGGTTACTAATGTACCAACATTTCACATTTGAAATGGCTCTACCTGTGATCTTGAAACTTTAATCAATTAAATATGTTACCTAGACAAAAATATATTCCTAAACTTTCATTATTGTACAATAATTTTTTCTTGGTGTTGGGATTTTTTTTTCCATCTGTGTATGATAAAATTAAGAGAGAGGCAAAGAGATTGCAGAGGATATACAAGCATATTTTTAACTATTAAAATATTATTATAATTATGATATTATTAAAACATTATTAACCTTGTTATTATTCTATTATGAAAATATTATTATAATTATAATATTATGAATATATTATTAAAATTATTATTATTCTATTATTAAATTATTATTATAGTTATTATTATGATTATAACATTATGAAAATGTTATTATAGTTTTTATTATTCTATTATTAAAATGTTATCATAATTATAATATTATGAAACTATTATAAAATTTATTATTATTTTATTACAAAATGTTATTAAAATTATGATATTATTAAAATTTTATTATAATTAGAATACTAGGAAAATATTATGAAAGTCATTATTATTCTTTTATTAAAACATTATTATAATTATAATATTATGAAAATATTGTTAAATTCATTATTATTCTATTATTATTATATTATTATGATTATGATATTATTAAAATATTGTTAAATTCATTATTATTCTATTATTAAAATATTATTAAAGCCATTATTATTCTATTATTAAAATATTATTAAAGACATTATTTTTCTATTGCTAAAATATTATTAAATTTATTATTATTCTATTATTAAAATATTATTCCATGTTATACTAAAATGAACTTCATTGCTTCATAAAACTGCACAGATATGAGATTTTAGTAATCAAAATCAGTTCACATAAGGAAAAAACACATAAACGACGTCAGACAGAACCGTAAAGCATGTTTCTGGGTTCGCCTTCATGAATGGTGTCTTTTTCTCGTTATAAAAAAATGGCACAGACACCCATAAAATTCATAGCAGGTCAACAACATAAAATTATGAAACGAAACAGAAAAAAAAAAGTGCATTCCATTCTAAAAAAGCGATTTCTACAAACATAGAAAAGGTGGAAACGAGGAGAATTTTTTTTTTCACCACTCTGATCCGTCTAGTATAATTTGCATCAGAGAAATACTCCTTAGCAGGAAAAAACCTCCAACAGTCGAACTTTTTGAACCTGAAAAACCGAAAGAAAAGAAAAAAAAAAAAAAAAATCTGCGAGCGGATGCAAGAAAAAGAACACGACTTGCAACTTCTGTTTAAGAAGGGGCTAAAAAGAAAAAAAGGAACAGAGGAGAAAGTTCAGCGAAGCGAAACCACTTTTGGGGGGGTCAACACCTCGGCATAGAAGGAGAGCTGAAATTGATTTTCTGACGGCTGGTCAAATGAAATAGGAAACAGTTGGCTGATCACTTTCGCTGCGAAGATAAAAAGAAAATTTTACCTTCTTAAAATTCACGAGCATTCTGCAAACGATAATTATAGGATGCATTTTGTATTGTTCTTATTTTTCACATTTGAATTCGGAATATCGTTGAATAGTTTGGCTACAGAAACAAAAAATGTGCGACTGAATTTTTTAATGAAATGATGTCTAAGTATTCTTTTCTTATATTTTCCAATTCCTACTGTTAGTTCACACTCTCCCTGTATTTTTTTATTTCTGTATCTTGTTCAAATTCTCAATCATTAATAAAATACTTTTTAATTGTCCACTCTTGCCCAAATAAAATTTTTTTAAACTCGTAGTGGATAACACTTGATGTTAATGCAGTTTTTTCTGAATATTAATTCATTCATTACATTTCATTCCTTTTGAATATTTTAAATAGAGTTTTAACAGTTTCTAAGGGAAATTGAAATCAACGGGCAGTAGCTCGATCGATAAAATGCAAGAATTTGAGGATTTTTCGCCTGAAGGCGCAGAATATACTTCAGTTCTTGCGAAAATCAATCACTTTCTGATACTTTATATTTCTTGCTAATTATTTGATAAAGAGTAACTAAAATACAAAAAAAATTTTTGTTGGCCTAAGTAGGAATTAAATAAAAAAATTATATCATTTGTTAAGATGGGTTGTCGATATTTTTTTATATCACTTTTTTTATGGTATGTTACATGAGCTTAATCGTTTTTCAAACCAATTTTTAAGATAAGAGATTCGGTTATTGAGAGTACTGTTGAGTAATTCAAATGTTTTAAACTCGAATTCGTTGATAATTTGATTTTTTTTTGTACCCTAAATTTATTACAGTTTTATCAACCGTAATTCGAATTTATTTTGGATAATTCGAGATTATTACAAAAAATTTATCCTTACTTCGAAATTGCTTCCGTTAATTAAAATAAGAACACGTGTAATTGTGAGTTTTGTTGATTATAATATGAAGACACATGCTAAATAAGTCCTTAGCAGGTGTCCTCATTGAGCACGAAGAAATAAGTTTTATGGCTCTAAATTCTTTATTTATATCTTAATTTCTCTTTATTTATTATCTTATTTATATCTTATTTCTCTTTATTTCTTCCTAAATTCTCTTATTTTCTACCTTAATTTTAGTGTTACGTAATTTATTTAATTAGAAGAAAAATAAAGATACCATATATATATTTAAAAAAATTCATTATATATATATTAATCATGGATGCCTCAGCGTTCTGAATTTTGAAAAAGGGTATTTAAATATGATAGAGCTAAAACTATTGATGGGAAAAAGGGAAGTGTGGAATAGTCGGAAAAAAATGTTTTATAATTGTTATAATTTTTTTTAATTTCAATTCTGTTTACTTGTTAATAATGTGTTATTTATTAAGATGGATGACTGACATTTCTATTTTAATTTATTTTTTCTTTACAGTAACTCCAGTTAAAACTATCTTCCCTCCATTCCGATCAGCTAGAATTAGACAAATTCCATTAAAAGATAAAAATTTGTTATTCATTTTGCTAGTCTCAAGGAGTAAAAATAGCCAAATGATTCAAACCTGGGAAATAAGCTTTTAAAATATTTTTAAACATTTAATGTCTAATGGATGAACTGTCATTGGAAACAGTATATATTTAACGGCATTTGTCCAAAACAAGAAAAAATTATCTAATTTGACATGTAGAGATTATTTGGGGTTCGTAGGGTTCGTTGACACTCGTTTATATTCACTGAGAAAAGATATTTCAAAATTTTTAATTTGATAAAAATTTATCGAAATTGTAACTTTTTTTATTCAATAGTTTCATTGCATAGTTATAGAAAAAAGAATTTCGTGTCGCTTTAAAATTTTAAAAATTAGTTAAAAATTATTTTTTTAGTATTTACAAATTATCCTAAAATTTTAATAAATTTTCGGAAAAGCTTACGCGCATTTTTAAAAATTACTTTTTATTGTTGCAACGAATTACAAACCAGTATCAATATTTAATTTAATTTTTTAGTAAAGGGCTTTTAGGATTATATGATTACCAAATATATATATATATATATATATATATATTCTTTCCACAACAGAATGTGTGATGAAAATATTATTTTTCAGATAATTAATGAGGAAAAAGATACAAACAAAGACAAAACTGCTGATTAAAGTCTAAAATATTATCAAAAATGCTCAGATTAAAGATTAAGAATTTTATTCTTCCTCAGGAGTTTGGAAAATTATATTGTTACGAATCTGTAATGATGCTTCTCTGCACATTTCGTTCCATTGTAGTAAAGACCATTTTACGAGCATCTTCATTGGATGCCAATCTTTTGCCAAATCAGTCCTCAAATGGTCACCAATCCGAGTTTGGTGACCATTTGGCGACTTTGGCGGTAATATAGATGATACTAGAATCTTCAAGAATTTGGGCGGTAGAGCCAATAGAAGCTGAGAAATGTTTGATTGCTCCTGAACCTTCTCTGTCCTACTCTGGAAGAAAAAAAAACATAAAATACCTGTAGTTCAAGCAGAAGACACTCGTGCACAGAGTTGTCGAGAGGTTTAGACTCACACAGCGAATCAACGGCGAATCAGTTGGATCAGTCCATCAAAACACAGGAATTGAGTGATGATCACGCGATTGATGAATTGAGTTGTGTTTAATATAGAAACAGCATCGAGTCGTGTGTGGAAAAGCCAATTGTGTAGTACTGTGTAGTGTAGTTAGTGTACTGAATACAGCTAAAGCGAGGAGACAGTGGAGAATTTCTGGCGTCTGGAGAGACCGTAGACTTTAGCTTTGAAGTATTCCCTCCTCCTGCTGAATTCTGTTAGACCGCTTTGTGTGCCGTGGCTATTATTACTAGCGATTACTATTTGTGGGCGACTGTTTGTTGCAAATGTGCTGCTGTGTATTGAATGGGTACGTCACGGCTTTGTATTTTGTCGTCTGTGTATTCATATCTACGTGTTAACAAAAGCAGTCATTTGTTCTTCAGGCTTGTTGATTGTGTTCTCTTATATATTTAATCATATATTTCAGAAAGACCCCCGAGGGGCACCTTTGTAATTGAGGATTAGATGCTTCCGGCATGGTGGTTGGATCTCACCAACCCGACGGGTAAAATAAAAGGGGGGGGATCTGACTCTTCCCATCGTTGGCGGTACGTACTTTTTACGGGGAGTGTTGTACTGCGGACGGTGATCGCCCTTAGGACTCAACCACAGTTCCCGTAAGTGTTGCTGTAGCTGCAATCCGGTCATTTAATATTTATTTCCGGGGCCCTTCTGGCTGGACGGGGAGTAAATAATATGCCTTATCTTTCAGAAAGTCAATCAATTGTCCAGTTGCTTCCCACACTCAGATAAATTTAAAAAAGTTTTTAAAAATTATTTGTTTGCTTTCGAGTTATGTTCGGAGAATGCTTCCCTAAAAAGTCACTGCAAGACACCAAAATGATGAAATCCAAAAAGAGCAGTAAACAATCTTTACTGTGAAAAGTCAGGTTGCTCGAATTATGGGTGGCAGCCGAAATCTGGTAACCACCAGATAATTCATCAGCAAAAGTTTCTTTGTAAATTCTATTTCTTATTCTTAAGTCGTGGAGATAATTTTTACCTCGTTTTCAATAAAATCTGTTTTCTAATTTTTATGCTTTCATTAATAGTTTTTATTTCATAAAAGACTGAAAATTGAAACACAATTTAAAATGCACCTCATTATTAATTATAATCACTATAACCATTACTAATCCACACTGATTATTCTATTCAAGAAATTTTTAATTACAGTACATACCCAAGTATCCGGTTTGTGACAATCCAGTCTAGTTTTCTTTTTATCATAATTAAATGAGGAAAGTAAGGAGTTTATTAAGTAATCTATTAAAGATTTTTTCAAAACCTTAAAATTGCTTAACTCTTATCTCAGGGTTAAGGTTTCAGATATGTGTAGTCATTTATCAGTGTAAAATAAAACCGGTTTGGGTCAATTTTCTTAAGAATTAAGTCCACCCTACGATTAACGTTAATATTTTGTTTATGTCTGCTGCATTTAAATTGGGTATTACAGAATTTATGCTAAATTATGAACAGTTTATATCCACTAACTTACTTTTTCTTTACTAAATACTTGAAACATGCAGTGCGACATATAGATTACCAACACAGAGTTTCCTATTTTAACTCAACACGTTACCAGTAACTGCTGTTATGATTCACCGGTCAGTGATATGTTCACATGGAGATAAATAGAGGGTATTATATTGAAAATGGAAAGAGAAAATGTGCATTATAACATCATCTTCATTGTAATAACTTTGTTTTCTGGTATTGGTTTGAAAAAAGAATTACAGAACATTAGTTTAACCGGCTTTTTTATTATCCGACCAATCCTACTGTCTCATTAAGCCGGAGTGTATAGTATTTGAATTACTTGAATCGAACATAAGTTTATTACAATATAGAAATATAATACTTACATTACAGATTGCTTGGCCGGGTTCACGCCGAGATGAAGGGAAGACTTAGTACTCAAATATATATATCTGGGAGTGTACTGTATTTTATATAATTAGAAAAAATTACCAAACACAAGTTAGAAAACTATGTAATGAAGCAGAGTTTAGATACAATTTAAATATGGCAGTTATTTGAATAATAATACTAATTCCATTCTGGACAGCAGAAATTATTCTTCACTTTTTTTTTTTTTTTTTTTTTTGCAGTCTCATGGTGGAAAACTTGTTTACTAGTAAGAGAATTCTTTTGTCAAGTGCATTAAACTGAATTAAAATATTTAATTGATTGCAAATAAGATAAATTCACGAAGTCCATTATGCATTCCCTTCACGAAAAGACTTTTCTTTAATGGATCGGCGTTTGAATTATTTCGCTATAAACATTTCCGACGTTAGAAGAAAGGGAGATTAAAGCAATCCACCCGTGCCTAAGAACCCAACGATATCCCCGAAGAGGATCCCGATTCCGTTTGGATCTTTTAATTAGAGGACTCTATTTTATGGTCCTTTGGTGAATGAGGAAGACGAGGCGGACTCTAATGAGTGCGTTTTAATTCTGGGAAGAGTGGACGGCGGAATGCGGGCGGCGGTCAGTGGCCCCGGCCTTTACGACTGCCGCATCCTGCAGACTAATGACTCGGAAAAAGGAGTGTCAATGGTCGAGGGTTCCAATCGGAACAGAATTTCACTTCGTTTCGTTCTTCGGGCGCTCTTTGGAGCCCACCAAGGAAAGACGGAAATGACACAATGTCAGGAGCTTGAGATTCGGGACGTGGAAGTGAGGCTGACCTAATTGCCGAAATTGCTTTCATAACCTTGATGAGACAAAAGATTGATGAACAAAAAGGGCTTCTGCTTGGCATGGTCGTATGTCCACTGCTAGACAAAAGGGTAGAGACATCCTCAATAAAAGGCGGTCAAAAGAGATCTTTGAATACTCTGGTCATCTGCTGACGGCCCAAAGAATTTCCATTCATCCTCTAGCCAGAGCAAAATGTTTTTGGGTACGGGCTGCGTCTAATTTTTTCAAGGTGTTGAGGTCAACCCAGTAGAGTAGTTCTACAATATTTAATACAACGTATAATATTTATATCTATTAAAATAAACATCGAATATATAACTATTTGCTAGGTATAACTAACTGCTAATCTTGCTCTGGATTCTAAGTGGTCGTCTGTGAGAAGAGAACGATAAGTTGTCTTAATTATATTCATCATTTAAAATGTAAATTCAGAGAAGTAAGAAGAAAGGAAAGATGTTGAATGAAAATAATTTTAGGAAATGTAGATTAGATTCCAAAAGTTGTTCTTAAGTTCTGAACTATGTGGTTTTAAAATTATGCCGTTTTGAAGAAGAAACACTTTGCATTCTCTTTTATTTCTTGAAAGAAACGATGTTCCATAAAGATGTTTCTTTTTGTATGCTTCTTAGATCATTCCAAAATGTCTTGAAGATCCACCGGTCGAACGCAATCAACTGAATGCTCACTGCTGTTCTATTCCAGTGAAAACCGTATTTGAGGTCAATCAATGAATGCCCATCTTCCGTTTGAAAAAAAAAAAAAAAAAAAAAAAAAAACTATCTTTGTAATCTAATATATTCTCAAGATATCTTTTGAACGGTATGACTTTCTTCCAATTTTTAGTAATAGTTCTTGTCAAGAAACAAACTAAATTATTATTAATTGAAACAAACCAAGTTAAATTTATTTTTACGACCAAAATACCAATAAAAACTTTGCAGATACATTTTAAAAAAATATTATAGCTAATTTTCGCTGTCTGATTATAATTTTATAGATTACCATTTTAATAAAAATATCCAAATACAATGTTTTAGTGCTTCTCATTGATAATAACTCATGAAATTTGATATGCGAATAACGCAAATTAAAATTTCAAATAAAGTTGAGTTTGTGCAATTCTTTTTAAATTTCAATTTGACAATAAAAGTTTATACTTTCTTGTGCACGGAATGTATAAAGAGATAGTATTATGATCGTCAAAAATTCGAATTCAAAATTTTGGCGTATCTTCAAGTTTTAAATTTCTCTGAGATTGAAATATAAAATTTTTATGAATCTTTAACTTTCAAATTTCTTTGAGTTAGTAATATTTTATGTCTGTTTATGAATACTATGAGTTTTTCTGTCTGTTTTTGAACATTATAACTCAAAAACATTTTAATCAAGAAAGATAAAATTTGATAAGTAACCTTCATGCATAAATTTGATATTTCAATTAAATTTTTAATGAAATTCATTCTGAGAAAAAGTTTGTCTATCTATCTGACAGCAAATGACACCGATAATTAAAAAAAAAAAAGATAAATAAAATTTTAAATGGATTTTCAGCGTCTAAAGAACAATATTTCAAAGTTTAAAAAATTTCAAAATTTAATTGAGAATTTTAATTGGAAATTATTCAAAACTCTGAACGTTTTTTCCTCGATAATCACAGAACGTCTTAGTGCATAAAAACTATATGTCTTCATCAAAAATTTTAAAAATCTTAATATATAATATTAATTTTACTTCTGTAGAATCATTTTCTAGAACGTTAATAAATTAAATATTATTTTTAAATTTAATACAGAACAACGTTTTTTCTTGTTTTAATTACTAAATTTTAACTCAGATTATTGTGACGATAACTAAAATGACATAATTTACTTATGTGTTATCAGTGCAACATAATGGAAATAAACATTTTTAATTAATTGAATAAAAAAATAATACTTGATATATTTTCATGTTACTAAAGCTGCGTCCATCAGACAAATTTTGTTTCAGTCTATCCACAAAAAGCTGTCCAAAATGTATATACAGTATCTACGGATTTATATACCAAAATGCATACGCACACATTTGCGTTGATCTGAACATAAAAATCTGCGCATTGGTAGCCTTCAGAACTGTGCCCAAGCTCTTCAAGTTTATACTGAGAGATAACATCTTTATAGGAGTATACCAGACACTGTGGTGAGACTTTTTTCCTGCAGAAGTATTAATGATTAACGAAATTAAATAACAAATTCCAGATTTAAAAAAAAAAAGAAATGTTTGTAAAAATAACAGAAAATATTAATAACTTTGAATTTAGCTATGCCACATTTTAGCTATTAATCTAAAATATGTACTCTGTTAGCTATTAATCTAAAATATCTCAAGGTATTTCATACCTGCAAAAATATTTTTTTTATTTAATAGTCTGAGTCATTTTATCCATAATGCAAATCACAGTTAATGAGCTAAATAGGTATAAAAACGAATGCAAAATGCATGCTCATTTCCTTTAACAATAATATGGAGCACAAAATGCTCATGTGCAAGACTTTGAAAATGAAAATCTTAATATGTTGTATTCTTGGCTTTGCTCATGGCTTCAATTTTTATGTTGTAAAAGTGGGGGAGGGGGGGGGGGCGAGGAGTAGCATCACCATTAGAAAGTATACAAGAAAATTTAGTCTAGATCACTACCATTTGTTAATTTTTAAAATGTTATTTGTTCTTGCTGTGCTTGTACTTATCAGCTTTTAATTTATCCAACATCATTTGGATAGGGAAACAAAATACACAACAAAGCGTTACGAAAAGCCTTTTTCACATTAGAAGACTATGCTTTATAATTAGAATTAGAATGACGATTTTTTCCTCGAGATTTCTGAATGGCTCCGAACAGATTCTGGCGCTCGATCCGTTTTCTATGACCTTGACCTTCGTTTTATCTGATTGTGTCAGCTATTATGCTCGAAAGAGGTCATTAACGCTCCTGCAACTGTTATTGAGCATTTATCGTCTGCATCGCCACACGTTCGGCGGAGAAAGTGTTTTGTTCTGTTCTTTTTCGTTCCCTTCCATTTAAGCCTTAGTTTTATTTTTTCAGCATGCTTTAGCTAACTATAATTGGGGCTTTGAGTAAATGATACATTGAAAAGACACGAAATACTAAGCTGTGTTAAACTGTGAATACAAAGCTGCGTATAGGACAACTGAACGTCAAATCATTTCACACTCTTTAATTTAATTTTTTTTTTATATATATTTTCAAATGATGAAATTTTGAAATGATGTTTTGCTCATTGCGCTTTCTGAAACAATTCTTTACTGGATGAAAATACAATGATTTAATAGTTTCGGAGCATAACTGTCATTTATCAAATAATTTTAATCCAATATTGATTTTATTCTATCAGCAACATCTAGAAGTTAAAGAAGTTCATTTTATCAGCATTTGAAGAAATATTGAAAGCAGATTTCATTTATGCTTTCAACAATAAACTGTAAAATAAATCGAAATATCAAAATTAAAAAATTAAAAAAAATATTTTACTTTATTTCATACTTTGAGAAAAGTGTTCAAATTTTCAAAATATGAAATTCTGAAATGACTTTCTGCTCACCACGCTTTCTGAAACAATTCTTTACTGGATGAAAATGCAATGCTTTAATAGTTTCAGAACGTAACTTTCATTTATCAAATAATTGTAATCCAATGCTGATTTCATTTTGCATTGAGCAGCATTAAGAAATTAATTTGAAGAACTATTCAAAGTAGATTTCAGTCATGCTTTCAAAGATAAACTGTAAAATAAATCAAAATATAAAAATTAAAAAAAAATTACTTTATTTTATGCTTTAATAAAAGTGTTTTTCCTCTGAAATATTTCTATTAAATTTCACTAATTAATTTAATTTACTGCTTCTATATGAAAGCGTAATTTGCCTTTTAGTGTAAATCGTTTTCTGGTCTTGTAAATAAATTGACACGGATTTATGCAGTTTTAATGTAATAAAAATTTTCTATCAGAAAATTTTATTTAATCGTCATTCAAGAAGTTTCACAAACCATACGCGTTTTGTTAGTAAAAAAAAAGATAAATAACTTTTAGTCTCTGAATGTACCGTTTTGGTAAAGAGTTGATGAGAGAGATACATTTTATATATACAGATTTTTGAAATCTTATATTATATTACTTTAGTGGTGATGATGCTTTTATTAGCCTGTTGCAATAAATAACTAATATAGATTTTAACAAATTATTATATTATATTCACATCGCTTTCATGGATCTTATCCTGATTCTTTCTGAATTATTCGTACTCAAGACGTGATGATACGATTTAAATTTACATATTGCATATAAGTTATTTTGTACTATAATGTCGGAACCAATCATTGGTAAATAATTTTTAAATTGCTCTCATTTTTAAACACTTCAAAAAGTAATCTTTCTTATTAGAAAAATTAGGGAAATACTTGGAAGAGCAAATAGAAAGGTGTAATGTAGCTATGTTGTAAAATTCCATCAAATTCTTGTGGGTTTGAGTGTTCAACTCAAAACCATTAATGATTAGAGTTTGATGTTCTTAAATATTTTGATTAACAATTAAAGAGACTGGCACAACATTTAAAATAATGAAAAAGTATGGTTGGCTGCCTTTTACACAAATTAAAGCCTCACAACATCGATAAGCGTTCGTTCTTTCCGTCTGGAGCGAAGTCTCCCAAATCTCTTCGTTTGGCGGTGGAAACGAGAGCAATCACGTAGCTCTCCTGCGTGTTGCCATAACTTAGGACTAAATCTATCCCACATTCATAACAAAATCCATTTACAGAATCTCTATTTATTACTCTATGTTATTACAACTCAACAAAATAGCTATAAATACACAGTTAAATTGATACTCAGTTTAAACATCTAAAGTATAGTCTTACATGTCTGTGTCTGAATCTGTATCTTTTACAGTCTGAAACATTTAAAATATAGTCTTTTTATCCGAATTCAACAACAAATTTACGATCTGTAGATCTCTGCATTTGGATGCTTGTAAACTTAATAACTAAAAAGTCCAATGATAAAAAAAAAATCAGAAAACGATCGTGTAACTAAGATTGTAATTTTGCATCAAGTTTTAATTTCAAACAGTTGAGAAAAGGGCTCCAAATCAATCTATTTTCTTAACAAAAGTAACAAAAAGCTTGTATATGGGTTTTAGTTTTAATTACATTAACTTCCCTTTTAAAAGCAACAATAAGACTATTTTGGGACGGATCTCCGTCATTTTGAACCGAATTCAGATGACGAGGACGACACCTTAGCAGACCCCTCTTCAAATTTCCAATACACATTCAGGAGGACGTTTGGCCCCGATGGATTTAACGAGCGCCTACTTACACGACGGTTCTTCGGTGGAATCAGGTATCGAATCTTGGCCCCTCCGGTTCCGTAGATCTTATCACGTGGTACCAGAAGTCGAAATTCCGCACTGAATGAATAATTGCAATTTAATAAGATACCCAATTGATTTTATTGAGACTGGTACATAAGATTGCACATAAGATACCCAACCTCTTTCCAAATGGTTTCAGTTTTTCAAATATTTTCTATAAGTTCAAAAATCTTGTTCAATTTATGTAATATGGTTTTTCTATTGATGTTAAAATCTCTGCATTTGTGAATCATTACTTATATTGTGTCGATTCCTTTTGAATTCCTAAAGTATTTAGGCAGAATTGTCTAAATTATTTATTGGATTATTTTTAGATGCAATAAATAATAGTGCATAAAATTGGGGTAGGGAGAAAAACGAAAAAAGATCACCCTGTATGTATACATTTAGAGTGAAATAAGCGTTGGAAATTTTTTTCAATTCACAGCGTACAAGCTGTTCATGATTGCTGATTGGGTAAAACCATTTTCTTACGGCAACTCGAAGCGGTCGAGTTGCCGAGTCAATCAATTATTGATTGCCGATTGACAACTCGGCAATCAACTCGACTTTATTTAAAAGTCCCTTTTTATTTTTTAAAGCAAACTGACATCCGTTTAATTGATAAAAATAAATAAAAGGATGTTTTAATTGCCACTCATTTAGTTAAAAAATTTATTTTATTTCATTAAGTAAATGAAATAAAATAAATTTTTTTAATTGCTAAATAAAACATTTTCGTCCAAAATAAATTTTTAAATTCTTGCATTAGTATATTTAGTTCAGTGCATCTTTCCTTTACTTTTTCTTTGATACAATAATATAAATAAAAAGTTTCTGAAACAGGAAATGGAAGGAAAAAAATTAAATTATAATTACAATATATAATTAAAACTAGTCTTTACATAAACAACAAATTTTTGTTTAAAATGTAAATTTGATAAGCAGACCGTAAAGACATGAGCTTTTATTAAATAAATAACGATGAATGATAAAGCTTCATTTAGAGCATTGTTTTTAAGTAGAGAATAAAATAATGATTATATCCCTAAAGTAAAATAAACTGCTCCATTTTTTTCAAAACTCATTGGCAATAGATTTTAATTTAAAAAGAAATTTCGGGTTGTTGTCTTGAAAATCTGTTTTTCATTGAACGATCATTTTTTGAGGTACCAAAAGAAAAAAAAAAGCCAACCAAATGTTAGATATAATTAAATTTATCAGTGGAAATAGAGTTATTTTCTTCCCTGCCTAGTTTTCAATAAGTTTTTTAGTTTTTAACAATTTTTTCCCCTAGTTTAATCGAGTGTCCGTCTTTTAATAACTATCGTATACATTTCTTTAACTCATCGTCATGACCATTACAAGACTTGTTGGGTGAAAAATTCCACCCAAACACTTAAAATTTTTTAAAACCATTGGCATTTACAATTGTATTTAACATTTTTAATTTCCGTTCACGCTTGACTTTTACATTGCATTATGGTAATGCGTTCTTCGCATCTTTGTTTCATTT
>JAPMOQ010011698.1:868712-879354 GCA_026543055.1 Argiope trifasciata
ATTGCATTATGGTAATGCGTTCTTCGCATCTTTGTTTCATTTACATTTTTAACCTTGTAGGTTCTTGAACTTTTATTCTTAGTTTTTGCATATTGATAACTTTTTGCTTTTATTTATATCATTTGAGGTTTTATGATTCGGTCTTTAATTTTACCATTTGTTTGGCTCAGCATGATCAAATATTGCGCCAGAAAACTCTAATCAACCAACCAACCCCAGTTTTCAACATCAAGTGTCATACTCACAAGAACTAAAAGACGGGGGAAGGAAGCACCACGGTTTCTTCACGTTCTTTTGCAATCATAAATATCTTTCAAACAGAGTTTTTCTTTTACCATTAATCAAATTCTTTTTTTAAGATTTTTTATTGCTACATCCTCATCCACTATGTCTTGATAACAAGGGAATACAGAATTCATGAGTTTTTTTTACCTTTTCTTCTTTAATACAATAACATAACTAAAAAGTTTCGGAAACAGGAATTGGAAGGAGAAAAATTAAATTATAACAACAACATATAATTAAAACCAATCATCACATTAATAATAAATTGTTGTTCAAAATGTAAATTTGATAAGCAGACCGTAAAGACATGAGTTTGTATTAAATAAGTAACAATGAATGGTAAAGTTTCTACTACATCATTGTTTTTAGTCTTAGAAAATAAAAATAATGATTATATCCATAAAGCTAACTTAGCTACTCCATTTTCCCCAAAAAAACTCATTGACAATAGGTATCTGTTTAATTTGAAAAGTAATTCGAGGTTGTTGTCTTGAAAATTTTCAATCTGTTTCTCGTTGAATGGTCATTTTTACATCAGGCGCCCAAAGAAAAAAAAGTCAACCAAAATTTGGATTTAATTAAATTTATCAGTTAAAATAGAATTCTTTCCTTACCTCCCTAGGTTTCAATGTCAGGTGTCATACTCACAAGAGCTAAAGGGGGAGGAGGAAACGTCACGGTTTCTTCATGTTCATATGCAATCATAAATATCTTTCAGACAAGGTTTTTCTTAGTTACCATTAATCAAATTCTAGATTTTTTATTGCTAAATTCTCATCTACTATGTCATGATAAAAAGTAAATACAGAATTCATGAGCTTTTTACTTTTTCTTCTTTAATACAGTAATATAACTGAAAGGTTCTGAAACAGGAAATGGAAGGAGAAATAATTAAATAATAATAATAATAATATATAATTAAAACCAATCTACGTAATCAACAAACGTAAGCAACAAATTGTTGTTTAAAATGTAAATCTGATAAGTAAACCGTAAACATATGAGCTTTTATTAAATAAATAACGATGAATGATAAAGCTTCTACAACAGTATTGTTTTTAGTCTTAGAAAATAAAATAATGATTATATCCTTAGAGAAAAATAAACTGCTCCATTTTTTTCAAAACTCAGTGGCAATAGATATGTTAAATTTAAAAAAAAATTCCTAGTTGTTGTCTTGAAAAGTTTCAATCTGTTTCTCGTAGAACAATCATTTTTTTGAGGTGCCCAAAGAAGAAAAAAAAGTCATCCAAAAGTTGGAAGTAATTAAATTTATCAGTGAAAAAAGAGTTGTTTTCTTGCTTTCCTAGTTTTCAATATCAGGTGTCATACTCACAAGAACTAAAGGGGAAGGGAGAGAAGCACAACTATTTCTTTACGTTCCTTTGCAATCATAAATATATTTCAAACAGAGTTTTCCTTTGTTACCATTGATCAAATTTTTTTTAAAGAATTTTATAGCTACATCCTCATCTACTATATCATGATAACTAGTGACTACAGAACTCATGAGTTTTTTACCTTTTCTTCTTTAATACAATGATATAACTAAAAAAATTCTGAAACAGGAAATGGAAGGAGAAAAAATTAAATTATAATAACAACATATAATTAAAATCAATCATTACGTAAGCAACAAATTGTTGTTCAAAATGTAAATTAGATGAGCAGATCGTTAAGACATGAGTTTGTATTAAATAAATAACGATGAAGAATACAACTTCTACTACAGCATTCTTTTCAGTCTTAGAAAATAAAAAAAATGATTATATCCCTAAAGCAAAATAAACTGCTCAATTTTTTTTGCAAAACTCATTGGCAATAGGTATCAGTTTAATTTAAAAAGAAATTCCCGGTTGTTCTCTTGAAAAGTTTCAATCTGTTTCTCGTTGAACGATCATTTTTTGAGGCGCCCAAAGTAGGGAAAAAAACTGCCAACCTTCGTCACGATGTTGTTACTTCGCGTAAAAGAACTCCCGATTCCGAAAAACAAATCTCACCGGCTGACGACTCTTTCTACCAGTCACGAACGCCTCTTTCTAACCTTCAATTTCTTTCTTCTTGCGGTGTTAACAGACTGCTTTCGTGTCGGGGTTGATCTGCGGCATTCAAAACAATCTTATCATCTGCCAGCATCGGAGCCCGAGTTCTGTGTACACAATGCACGCAGGTGGGACAAAAAAGGGTAGTTTGGTGTGCTTTTGCGCATTAGCAACAATCACCACAGAGAGAAAAGAAGCAGTTTTTCAGCAAACGTAATTGAATGGAATAACTGTAATCAATTCAGACATCTGAACGACTTTGGGTATTTTTTTTCCTTCTCTTTCTTTACTTGTTTTGCTTTTACCCATTTTACGCAATTACGACTTTATGTCAACATATTCGTTTCAAGCTTTTCGAGAATTCAGTAAGAATGTTCGCTGATTTGTTTAGGAGTTTTACAAGGCAATGTTTATAAATTCTAGGAAGATATTTATGCTAATGTTGTTGTCGTAATTAGGGTTGCGAGTAGTTGCTGTTGGCTATATATATCTATATTATTACGATATGTCAGAAAAATAATTTTATTTACTTTTAAGGAATTAAACAATTGATTCGGACTACCGGCTCCATCGAGGCGATTGCTGGAGAATAGAAGAAGAATTTTGAATAATAGAAGAATTTTTAGATGAATTGCTCGTGTCAATATCCGGCTGGTAGAAAGGCACGCCAGTTACGCCACACACAGCCTCAAACGGAGCCTGTAGTTAACAGGTTCATATTAATATATGATTTATGATAAGCATTCACCACATTATTGTTGCTTCCAGTGGCGAGGAAAAGAGGTTCGGGCTGAAATTTGGAAGGGTAGGAATGACCTCCAGGTTCCATTTTTAATGACCAAAAGGACAAAAATTAGTTTTTTAAAGTCAGATATGATGAATAAGGAAAAAAAGGTATTGTACACTGAAATCTATTTGTATTTGCTAGGCTACTAATATGTTGCCGGCGTACTGGCATAGGGATAGGCCTCCTGGATTCGAGTCCCTGTTCAGGCATGGTTGTTCTTTTCCTGTTCTATCTGTGAGATGTACGAATTTGCCCTCCTGTAAAAAGGGTTTGTGCAAGCGAATCAGTGATACATGAGGGGAAAGTCGTACTCTTGTCCCTAGTTGACGACACCTTAGAGACACACCCTATCGGCTTAAATCGCTATCTTTGTTACAGCTGGCTTATCCAAAAGCAAATGTCATAAGACACAACAACAACCCTGATGCGTTATGCTGTGTCTTTAGAGGCATTTAATCTTAAAATATCACTGGCAGAATGGTTGTATACTGTAAGATATTCTTACTTAATAATCCCATCAGGGAACAGCTTAAAATGAGGATGAGAAAAACTTCTCACCACCCTGAAGGGTACACGAAACGCTGGGGTTATGGCTTCTCCAATCAGTAACGAGACGTGCTTCATTAGTAAAGGTGACCCTTATGACTCAGTCACAGTTCTTGCCAATGCTGCTGTAGCTGTGGTCGAGTCATTCATTTTTGTTTTTATCAGAGTGCCATCGAGGCGGGTTGAAAAGCCAATGATATGATTTATGACTCACTTAATAAATGTTGGTACTTGTCAACAGTTAAATTACTTTCGCCAAGTCACCAAAATTTCAACAAATTCGCGAAAAAAAAAATTTCTATGCAACCTTGCGCCATAAGTATAGTAATGAATCGTTATTAGGTTCATCACAATTAATTAAACATTACGCCAACAATTTAACGAGTTCTTTTACAATTTTCTGAAACACATAATAAAAGTTTATCATTTAGTACTGTTCATTTCCATCAAACAAGTTTAGAGTTCCAGAATGCGCAGAAACAAATATTAAGAGAGTCATCAGCTATATGGATTTGTTATTCAATTTCATTTGTCGTTGAAAATAATAAGAATTTACAAAATTCTTTTGTGCATCCGTAAATCCAATATTTTAATACAAAATAACTCTGATAAAGCGGAAAATCACTGAAAAATTATGAGACATAAATTTAAACATAAATAGGATCGATGACGACTGTGATTTATGTTAATTCTGATAAAATCATCACTATAACACTCTCTAAGTGCCAACCACCTCAAACTATAGCACTCTACAAATGCCAGTGAGCCAACCAAGCCAACCTTCTCGCCAATCCAAAGTACCGTAGTACGATACTAGCTGCAAGACTGTGAGCATTTAAACCTACCTACCTAAGGAATTAAGTATGTTAAGCTGTAAATTTAAGTATTGGCTAAATGTAGAATTGTTGTTGTGTAATGTATTATATAATTGGTTGCCTATTAAATTATTTTAAATTGTTAGGGCCCGTTTTCATGCATTGCTGTTACATCTCAATGCTATTAAGTAAGCAGTTATTGCAAAGACACAGTTCTAATGTTAAAAATACTTCCGCTAATTACAAGAGCCTGCAACAACTGCTGACTAACTTTTCACAGTTAAACTGCGCCAACACTTTATCCCAATAATATCCTCACCATATTATCCTGATATTGGAGCATTCTAACATTTATATACATCTATATATTAGTATAGTTCCAGATAACTGAAATTCATTTCATTTTTTTATACAACAAAATTTTGAAACTTCAAAACGTTAACATGAAATACATTGGCAAATGCGCTCGATTTTCATGTTTTGGCATCGTGACATTATTCCTGTTTCCTTAGATTTATATTATCTTAAAGATTGTTTTTAAAGTCTTAGCGGATGCAATCATTAAGAATACGTCGACAGCTGTTTTCAGTATAAACAAATAAGTTTACAAACACAGATAAATTGATTTAAATTTAATTTCATATTAATAATAATAATAATTTTATTCTGGCTCTATACTATTACATATGTTCACGGTTTTGGCCAATTAGGTATAGATATCGATATAAATAAAAATGAATGTTTGTCTGCGTGTTTCTTATACGTTGCCGTATCGCTCATCCGATTCCGATAAAACATCGACAACATATTGCTTGCATTTGCACGAAGGTTATAGGCTTAATACAATAATCTAAAGTATAAAAAATATTTTCAGATCTATTTAACGCATGTATTAACCCACCAAATAACTCGCCAAGGAGACACAACAGACTCAGTAAAGATGCGAAATATTTTTGAGCTATTGTACGTAAATGCAAATCTTTCTCTGAGGTAATAGTTTTATTAGAGAATGTGTGAGAAAGGTTTGGGGGACCAATCCTATAGGTTTGAAATTTTAATTAAATATTTAATAAAATTTTAGCTTTTTTTCCGTAACTTCCGAAAATATTATAGTACAAATAATTTTGCACCATCTTGATTTTCAAAAAGTTATCTTTTCAACTATATTAAAAATTTTATGGTATAAATATATTTTCGGGTCGATCTTATTTTAGCCCACCTTTGGCGAATAATAAGAATTTTTTGGCGAAAAGTAAGAATTCTTTTTTTTAACCTTTTAATTCAAATACTTTCAATTTGGCGAGATTTTGAAAAAGTCGCCAGAGGTGGGCTAAAATAGGATTTTACCATATTTTCTATGTTTAATGTTTTAAAAGAAAATATTTCGATAGCATTTCCTAATAAACTTAAGAATTCTGAACGAATATCAAACGAATCACGAGATACATTAAATAATTTCTTTCATTACCATTCTCAAAGAACACCAAACTTTACAATTCTAAAAGAATACACAAATATAATACATAAGAATGTATATTTGTTTGTAGAATAGAATAATAAAAATAGAATAAATACTATCTATGCTTCTCCTTTATATATCTTTCAATTTCAATGAATGTATTCACTGTCGATAAGAAAATAAGCACTATTCTTCCAATCATACTTAATTAAACAAGATAACTATTTCAAACTCCAAACGATGTTTCCAAGATTATGTCTTCTGAGGCAGCAACTCGCCGGATACCAGCTAGTATAAAATAAAAATGGCCATCATTCCATACTTCGAAAAATTATCCCAGATTCTAAGCGAGTTACTTCAAATGACAGATAAACAAAATGACATATAAACAAAATAAACAAAATGACATATAACCCGTCTGTATCCAACTCTAGAAGTGCAGTCGACTACTCCTACATTAATATCCTGTCTGCAAAAAGACTGAGAATTTATTAACTGTTATCAGTCTGGTGGATTAAAATTTTATATAATTATTCATGCTTCGGGTTTAGATAATATGATGAAATTTCTGGATTTTTATCAAAAAGGACTCATCAAAATAGTTAAATCAGTCCCCATAGCAAAACGCAGCTGCAACACAATTCAATTAAAGCTCGTTTTCCCCGAAAAATAATCAAAATACTATTTTATATTAATGATTATATTATAAAAGTATTGATCTAACAATTCTACCAAATTTCATGACGTTAGAGAATTATGCGCTCATCCAAACTAGTTTCGATTAACTTTAATTCTTTCCCTAAGCCTAAAAAGAATAATAACTTTTTCAAATTATGACGTGGATGTGCTCGTAACCTCGGAACTCAGAAATCTCCCGATGTTGCCATTACCGATTTCAAGTTGTAGAAAGATGTTTCTAAGTGAATGTAATTTATCGTACAATATTAAATCGACAGCTGTTCACAACTGGTAAAATAAAAATATCTGGAGCTGAAACGTTATAAATTTTGCCATAATTGTTTCAGGAAGTGGATGTGGGTGAAGATGTGATGTTTGGAGTAGATTCTCTATAGCGTAATTGTGTTCTGTTGTTATCTCGTTTGATGGCATAGCTTTATTTCTGTAAACATGCCTGCTTTTTCTTATGAAGATGGCGATTTAAATCGAATGGTAATTGTGTTTTTTAGATCACCTGCTTGCCCAAGGGAACAACATTATTTTAAATAAAATAGTAAAGTTATTTAACTTGAAATTGTTTCAAACAACTGCAGGTTATCAGAACTCGGAATGAATATAACTAACAACTGAGACGTGCTGTTATTGAAAACTCTCTCTTTGAGCTGTAGGTTATGAATTTAATTTAAAAGCGCAAACTAATTTAAAATTTTCTATAATCTTACAAAAAAAAATTCTTTCATCTTATTCAGTAGAATAATTAGTCAAGCATGAAGCTCTAAACAATGACGGAGTAAATTAAAACCACAAGAAGCTTGAGGAAATGTTATGCAGATGTTTTAAGGTTTCTAAAGAACAGAACATCGTTCGAAGATAGAATTTATTCTCTTTCCAGTTCAATGACATCTACCAGTAGCCTTTAAAGGCTGTTGTATAGGAATATAAAGTTAAACGGAGAAGAAAAAAAAAAAGAATTATTATTTATTTTTTAAATCTAAAGCCAAGATGGAGTTAAACGTTTCATTTTTGTCTATCGTAATTCGTAACTGAATTCTTTGCGCTTCGAACGGTCCTTACGGTTGGCTGAAATCCTGCTTGAGGTGATTTCCTAAATGCTTGATTGACTCATGTTTATAACGTTGCTACTGGCTGTCGCTTTTTTTTTTAAATGAATTTGAATGAAGACTTCAGAAATATGATGGTTGTATGTAATTAAATTTATCAGTGAAAATAAAAATCTTTTCTTGTCCTCCTAGTTTTCAACATTAGGTGTCATACTCAGATTTAAAGAGGGGGGTGGGGTACAATAGTTTCTTCACGTTCATTTGCATTCATAAATGTATTTCAAACAAAGTTTTTCTGTTTGTTACCATCAATCAAATTCTTTTTTTAAGATTTTTGTATCTACATCCTCATCTAATATGCCACGATAACAAGTGAACATAGAATTCACGTGTTTTTTCACACATTTCTTTCTGCTTATTATTATTCCAAATTATTTTTATACTAGCCGCCTTTGGCGACCAGCTGGTTCGCCATGAGTAATGCGTTCTAAAATTTTCAATTAAATCACATATTCATTAGCCTTGAAGTAATTCCGGGCCTTTATTGGCCTGAAATTAATATTTTCTTTAAGATGGTGGACGGAAAGTTCTAAAAGAACCCGTTTTCTTGATAATATTCTTTAATTTTATAAATCAGTCAGTTTTAATTATCGGTTTTGCTTCCAAAATATTAAAAATGTATTTTTCGGTGATGTCGCCAAAATATTAAATATGTTTTTTGAAAGAAAGCGAAAAAGCGAAAAAAAATTATTGAATTAATGATACAGATACTGCAAACGATTATAGAAATATGCCATTAGGTCGGGAGTTCAATGCATATCCTGTCTAAATTCAATCAGGTTTACCGTAAATAAAGAAGATTTATTGAATTAATCATTTAGATATTGCAAACGATTATACAATCCTTTGCCTTGCATTTATTTTTTTTAGAAAGTATCACTTTTTATATTTGTTATTTTATCCAGTCCCGTGCTGAAAGTATCATTTCTTTAGACTTGATTTACGATGATAGTTTTTTTATTATTATTTGAACTTCCGTCATTGTTTTCTTTTCTTTTATCCGGTCACGTGATCAAAAAAAACATGGTCAAAATATTTCTTTAAAAATTTGTTAAAAATAGAAGTCTTAAGTTATATATTATAACATTGGTGCCATTAGAAAGCTAATTTTTTAATCTTTAAATTGATGTAAAAATCATGTTTGTGCAATAATATTTTCGGAAGTTATAGCGGAAAAACGTCGAAATTTTGCTTAAATTTTAATTAATTCAAATTCTAATTAAAAATTCGAAAAAAGGGCTCCGAGGTGCACATTCCCGACATCCAAGGTATACATATACCAAATTTGGTAGCTGTAGGTCCAACGGTCTGGCCTGTAGAGCGCCAACACACACACACACACACGCACACACACACACACACATTGAGCTTTATTATAAGTATAGATAATGTTTCAAAGCAGAAAGTCTTTGTATACGGTTTCATTTTATTACCATTTTTTTATATCCTTATAAATTCTGCATAGAGTAATATTTGTAATTCTATTTTTGTTTTTGTTTTCTACTGTGAATATTTTGGTATTTAATAATATCCCAGTCCCATGACCATCAAACCTTTCAGTGATAAAATGGTTACAAATATGGGTTCAAGAAACAGCGTTCTGTTCTGTAAGTAACTATGATTATTTATTAATAAACCTGTGCCTGAAGTATCATCTTTCTCCCCCAAAATATTGTTGTTTTGTTGTTGAGCTGAAAATTAAACTTTCAGTGATAGGGTTGGCTATCCTCACGATATATCATCAAATATCAATCGACATTCAAAGATATATAGTGCTTTTACTATTTATCTATTGAAATTATTGATAACCATTGGCCATAGGCGACCAGCTGGTTCACCAGGAGCATTGGTTACATTTGATTTCAAATAATCTGTTTTTTTAACTCTTATGTTCAATATTCTATCAAATTACCTGACAACAAATAGATACATAGAAATTGAGATACTCACTGATTGGCCGAGAAGGTTCTGAGCGCTTCTCCTGGGAGCTAAAAAAGGACAGCAGTCAAAAACTGTGGATTATTGAATCGTAGTCGGAGTCATAGACAGTTAGTAACTAGTCATCAAGAGAATAGCGGAGCAATGGCTGAGAGCCAGCGTTGTGTGGAGTGATTGCTGTATTGCTGTGTGCCGAGTCCTGTTGTCTACTGAGGAAGCAGCCTCATGTGTGTGGAGTAGCTAATCTAATACTAGTGATACATTTAAAGAGAGTGACAGTGAGAAGTCTCAGTTGTCTGGAGAGACCGTAGAACGAAGCTCCTAGGGTCGTCTCTCCTGCTGAATTCTGTCTGGCTGCTTTGTGTGCTGTGGTCGATTTGTACTTGTGGGATACTGTTGTTATTGTGTGCTGCTGTGTGTTCGTCTCGGCTGTACATATTTGTCGTCTTTGTGCTGTCCTATCTTTGTGTGAATGAAAGTCGTCGTTATTTCTTATTGATGCCTGCTGATTGTGTTTTCCACACCATACACCCGCTACAAACGATGGAATCCATAACAATATCAATATTATAATTTTGAAGATAAATTTATTAATATTTAAAGAAAAATTAGAATTCCCATTGGCTCAAAAACTGTTAACATTCAAAGGCAAAAGTGCCAATAGTACTTTTCATTCTTTGGTCGAAAGAGATATGCACAAATCGTACTAGAAATAGTGTTAATCTCTCCATCCAAACTTTTAATATGTCTAATTACTGTTATAAGTACTAATAAGCTGTGTAACTGTAAGTACTTATAGGCTGCAGAGCATTAGTACATAAATTGCAGTATATAAGTTTATTTATAAAGTTTACTTCTATGTCAAATTTTCGTTCCAGTCGATGAGCAAAACTCCATTTGAAATGTAACTCGGGTTTCTTTAGAAGAACTTTACTGTCTTTTTTACTGTCTCTTTTAATCCCACAAGGAGT
>JAPMOQ010011698.1:907618-918837 GCA_026543055.1 Argiope trifasciata
TTAAATGATAACAGCTTTATATTTATAGAAAGATTAAATAAGAGTATTTGAACTCTTAAGAAATATTTTTTACAATACTATTGCATTTTTCATTCGACCAGTTAGATAAGCTTGCTACGAATTTATAGAATTAACGCTGATTTGATGGCCGATACTAGTTTGATTCATTCATCCGTGCTGCCATCATGTAACAGTTTCATGAACTACGTATAATAAGAAATGGAAAAAAATTTACTTGGAGGATTTGACAAACTCGAGAAAGATTCATAGCTCCTATTCTAAATAAGTTTGGCGAATGAAGAGTAGCAATTAAAAATTTTAGTTTTAAAACCATATAAATAAACATTAACCGCATAATAATAAAATCAAAATTTAAACATCTTTTTCTGTATTCTTAACTGAGAAGGAAAAATAGACCCAATATTGCAAAAATTTTCTTTCCTTTATTTTTCAATCGCAGTAGGTAATTGTGGTAAAATAATTGAAAAAACTTCATTTAGATTAATTTTCAGAACATTCTTCAGATAAAACTTCTTACTGTTTCATTCAAAATTTTTTTTAATTAAAATTCTTTTTAACTTTAATCTAAAATAATTTACTTCAGTTACTACACGATTAATTATTCAGAATTAAATTTTTAAATATGTACGTGCTAAAATGCATACATTTGCAAAGTTAGTTTTACGAAGATTACCTTTCAGCAGTCTCTACAATCCAGTAGAGTTGTAAGTTTTTTTTTCTTTAATTGATCAAATATATTCTCTGTTGAAACCAGAGAGGATTTTAACAAAACCTATTTAAATTTGAATAATTCATATTAGGACAAAAGGAATTAATTATAAATTTGGGGATTTTTTTTTAAAATCAGCCGAATAGGCTCAGAATTCGCGTTTGTTCCAAATTTATTGCTAAGCTACACATCATTATTCTTCAACTTACTTACTCTGCTTTGGTTTAATTTAATTATATTAACTTGTTTTAAAGCAACACAAGGGATATTTTGGGATGGACCTCGTAATTCTGAGCTGTACTTAAATGACGAGGGCCACACCTAAGCTGGTACTTCTCTCTCCTAATTTCCAAACCACACCAAAGGGAGCATGTTTGGTCCCGATGGATTTAAAGTATTACTCTGCTTTGGGGCTACTGTATTCTCATAAGCATGAACAATATTCATAAGTGTGGTATGGAGAGGAGGGTGCCAGCTCAGATGTCGTTCTCGTCTTCTGACCGTGATTTAAAATTACGAGGTCTGGAACAATAAAGCTCTAATGTTGCTTTAAAACGGGACCTTAATATAACTAAAGCTTACAGACAGATTATGATTTTAAATGAATTATTTATAATTTTAATATAAAAAATCATACACAAAATTTAATTAAACTTGTTACAATTCTGAGTCACCATATTCATATATAAAAGATTAAACAGATCGGTCGATCATAAGTCCTTAAACAGATTTAAACCAAAATTTGATGCAAAAATTTTATTGATTTATATTATCAATAAATTTTTTATTTTGCATCAAATTTTGGTCATCATCCAAAAATCACATGCCTTTATGTTGCAGGTTCGTTTCCGAGTTCATCTTGCTTTCATACCACATAAAAGATATTCTTTTCACAAATGTCTGTCAAAATTTACTATAAATCACCAATTTTTATTAAATGACAAAAAAAAAAAAAATCTCAACCATCTAGTTTCAGCTCTAACACGTTCGCAACACAGGTTGACAATTCTTGACACTTGAAAGTTTCTGTTTATCTACATGCATATATATACTAAGTATTTGCATCATTAAATTTAAATATGAAAGTAATAAAATTATCTTTCCAATACTATCGACGGTGTTCGACTGATAACTACCGCACTTTAAAAAAAAAAAAAAAAAAAAAAAAAAAAAAACTATTGATAATAATGTAAAAGCCAAAGTACTTCCTTTTCATGCCAGGAGTGCTTTGATTCATGCAATACTAAATATTAGGAAGATAGTTTACACTCCAGAAGAGAAAACTGTAAATTGTATTGAATTTTTCAATAGTTTCGGAAAACTATCGTTTATACCAGAGGTGTCCAAACTACGGCCCGCGGGCCAAACCCGGCCCGCCAAGTGATTTCATCCGGCCCGCGGAGGGTTTTAAAATATAATGATATTTTCGCCCAAACCTTTTCATTTTCATAAAGGTATATCGAAAAACTACGTGGCCAACAAAACGGAGTTGTTGTACTTGACCAAACACAAATGTCTATAGCGCTGTTAAGTTATAAGTCTAAATAAAAAAATATATTTCGGTAACTCAAACATAAAAGAAATTTTATACGCATGTGAATTTTGACGATAAGCAGAGTCTTATTGTTTTGTTGTAAATAAAGCATCAGCAATTTTGAGTAGTTCGCTTAAAGAAGCACTTAAGTATAAATAAACAAATATCGTTTTGATTTCGATAACGTTTTCATGGAATTATTGCACGCGCACAGTAGCGTACCTAGAACTTTTGCCGCCCGGGGCGGTCCCGTTGCTGCTACGTATAGCCAGGCGCTCGTCGCCCGTCGATGCAGCGCGAGAAGTATAGAAAATTCCGCCCCCAATATGTGCCTTGTCTTATTACACTGAAGTTCGATGGCTTAGTTGTGGGAAAGTGCTATTGCAGTTTTTTAAGCTTAGAAGTGAAATTGATTTATTTCTTGTAGAGAAAAAACATCCTGGATCACTTTTATCGGATGCTGCATGGCTCTGGAAGTTGGCATTTTTTGCAGATGTTGTGACACACGTAAATACCTTAAACATAAAGTTCCAAGGGAAAAACAATTTAATTTGCGATTTATACTCTCAAATTAAAGCATTTCGAACATAACTACAATTATTCGAAAGCCAAGTGACTGAATGTAATTTTACGCATTTTCCGTGCTGCGACGAATTTAATAAAAAACTGAAGAACAATTTCCAATTGCATTTGCAGTAAAGATCATCGCCGATTTAAAAGATAAATTTCAAAAGCGATTTTCTGATTTGGACATGAATTCAAAAGAAATTCGGCTGTTCCAAAATCCATTTGATTGCAACGTTTCTGAAATTTCAAGCCAGCTTCAAATAGAAATTATTGATATTCAAGCAAACGAAAAAATCAAGGACAAATACAAGGAAGGAAACTTTATAGATTTTTATAAATATTTGGATGCAAAAGAGTTTCCAAATTTGAAGAAATTTGCTCGTAAATTCATTTCAATGTTTGGGACAACTTACGTGTGCGAACAAACTTTTTCTCGAATGAAGTATCTCAAATCAAAATATAGAGCAAATTTATCTAATGATCATTTGCAGTCATTGCTTATGACTGGCGTAACAAATTTTGATCCCAACAATAAAGACATTCTTCAACAAAAAAACAGTTTCATCATTCGCATTAGAAGTTGCATGAAAATATTTCAATTTATAAAAATATATATATATATATAATTATACTTTGTTTGTTTAGTATTTTGTATTTTCAAGTTACAATAAAATAGTATTAATTAATAGTTTTAATGCTACTTTACTCATAATGACATTTTTCAATTTGTATATACATGTGGCCCGTATAACATGGATCTAATTTCGATCCGGCCCGTGCCGCGAAAAGTTTGGACACCTCTGGTTTATACTAACGATAGTTCAACTTCGATGCTTAAAGAACACTAATCTAAATTAAGTCGTGCAACAAAATTTTATAATGAATTCTGATTATACATGAGAGTTACATTGCATTGGCTTTCTTAAAAACCATGTGTATTGTGCAAAATTTTAATTTGATTATAAAAAATATGAGTAAAATGGCAATATATATTAAAGAAAAATGAATCTTGCGTCTATAAAGGGGGAAAAAACTAAGTCTGGATTGTTAATACAGAAAGATTCTTTATCCTTCCCCCCCTCCAATTTAAGAGACTTTACAAAATAAAATTTTGACAGAGTCCTCAATTTCAACAACTAGACCAATTTCCTCACTTTTTGATGTCAATTAAGTTCATCACTTTGAAATATTTAACAAATCAGAGTTTTCTTTCATTACTGTGTATAATTTAAAATAATATATTCTTTTCTTGTGATAAAATATAGTTAAAGTACATGACTAAACTAATATTATTAACATTAGCCATCTTCAGTATTTGTATTAATGATGGTATTATTACAATCATGTTGAAAAATCTTCAGAAATATACCTTATATCAAACGAGAGCAACTGATGTTTAGTTATGTATGAACAATAAAAAAATAGATTCTATATCTAGTTAAAATCTGTCTCGTTTTTTTCCCCCTTTTCTTTTGCAGTATTTTTTGAATATGAAGGGGGTAGGAACATATAATCCTTGATGATGCATCTAGGAGACACAAGCTTTCATGTGAAATAAAAATTAACAATATCAGAACACTTAAAAAAAAACTCTCAGTTGTGTCCAATAACTATTTTTCTTCCATAAAGAAAGAAAAAGTAGTGCTTTTTTTAAAATGTCATCCAAAATTGGATGATGGTGGAGAAGATCCGGAGACAATAAATTATGTAGCTGCACGTTATTGATTGTCACATGAAAAAAAAAGTGAAATTATATTAAAAATAGAATATTTTTATTGAAATTAGTTCTTTTAAAATATAAAATACAGTCATTTTAAGATATAAACACAATATTAAATAGGATGAAGCCCATACTGAAATTAGATGTAGTAATTCATTATAAAAATAAGTAAAAGTTATAAAAATAATTAAAGTAATTTTAAGTTTTCACATATTTTAAATTGATCAAATAGCATGTGACATATTAATTGGAAATATTTAAACATACTTAATGAAATATTAAGTAAATCACTCATAATTTTGCATGGTTTATTTCATTTTAATTAAATTTCAGCATATAATGTAGTAAGATGTACTGTAAAATTTAATTAAATAAAAATATATATATATTATGAAAACAAGATTATGAATTCAAAATTCCTACACATTTTGTATAATTAAATATCAAATAGAACAATAGCAAAATCCCTTATTATTTATTTACCTTTCTTTTATCTTACCGTATTTCACTATAAATAAATAATTTTTTTATAACATAGTCCACCACCAATCTTAATCAAAGAAAATCAGTAATACTGCATTAAAGAATCATATTTCAATCACAGATTCATAGAAACAATATTTTGACATTAAATAAAAATAATAACTAAATTGAAGCAATCATTTTAAGGATTCAACTGTAATTACTGCTGTGCTCACAGTTAAGCGTGACAATAATGCAGTTACTTGATCAACACCAGTATCTGTCCATACACTAAGTAAATGATCATTAGCAGCTTTATCCCATACCTTTATATCGGAATAATCAGGGATGGCTTTATTCAAATTGATAGTCATAACAAAAACAGCCTTTTTAAAAGGAGCATTTTCGTGATCATAATATTTATGCAGAATGATGGCAGCTTGCCCAGGAATGTGATCTAAATCTTCAATTAATACTGAACCTAATTGATTGATTTTCAAAGTTTTATCAATCTTTTTATCAATATCCATTTTGGCTTTATTAACACTAGTGAGTTTAAAGTCCTCGCCTGAAAATTTGAGAGTGAACTTTGGTACAGATAATAAATCAACCAACTTGTTTGCAAAATCACTGCACAAAGTTTTGGAGCCATTTGTTGCAAGAAGTAGAATGATTGCAGGGGATTCTGGCTGTGCCACTAAAACATTCTTTAAGGCACTGTGAATGACACGAAAAGTCATTTTTGGTTGATTTACAAACTCGGATCTTAGACTGTTCACCAGGGTAGTTGCATTTACATGAGAAGTGCTAGGATATATTACATAGAAGTTTATGAATAAGGCAATAATAATAATAAAGATAACCAAACAAATGAACATAAATGTTGCTGATGAAAAGAAGTTGCTAGGCTCAGATGATTTAACTGAAGCATATATTTTTGGGGAGGATTGTACCAGAGGCTGATCATATCTTCTTCTATCATCTGCAGATTCCTCAAATCTATCTGCTTTAGATGAGGAATAATTCTTTTTCTTACTATCTGGGGAACTTTCAGAAGTTTCTTGCCCTTGATCTGGTAGGTAATTACTGTCATCAAAATCATCAGAATCATCACTATATGTACTCTTTGGTGATCTATTGTCATTACCCATTTCTCGATATTGATTAAAATTTTGCTGAGATCTTCCACTTCTATGTTTTAAGTTGTTAGCTATATCATGTAATGAATCTATACTTGAAGGTGAAAGATTTTTCCTTTGATTTCTAGGCGAGTAGCTACCAAGAAATGTTTTTTCAGGAGAATTGTCAGATGACAAAAAATCCATGTTTTCCTGAAAAAATAAGTAAAATAAATCCAAATCTTAATCAACTTTTCTTCTTAAAGTCTAACTTTCAATTTAATCACATAAAGCTGAAATTTGGACAAATATTTGAAATGCCAACCATTTAAAAAAATTATACAAAATGACATATGATAAAAAAAATATGAATGATAAAAAATGACCTTGATTTAGCACACATTCCAAGTAATTTCCATTTACATTTATCATAACAGATAAAAAGAAACATTCAAGGAAACAGAGAAGCACAAAAAGCAAGGATAATAATCATCATAGTAATATTCTCAAAATATTATATGCATGTGGTGACATCTTAATAAGCCAGTAACTACCACTAAACATTGGTGACCATTTTTGTTTAGTGGATAAGTTACTGGATTTCAAACTCGAACATCGCAGGTTCGATCCTTGGCGGAATTCAACCTACGTATTGGCACAATTTCGCCAACACCTACGCCAAATGCACATAATTTAAAACAGAACTGTAACTAGAGACCTCAGGACTCTAGGTTAACAGAAAATAATGTGGCACATATTTTATTATTTTCTTAATAATTAAAGTAGCTTTGTGCATTTTAATAAAATTAATTTTTGAAAATAAATGCCCTGTTGATGTGTGGTACTGTATGCTATTTTTATTTTTGTTTAATCCTATTAAATAAAAATATAATTTTTGAATTGTGACTTTAAACAGAGCATAAGTTGAAACCTGAATATAATCAAGTTAATATGCTTATTAACAAATTATTAAGTATACTTTTTTTCTATATAGATTACAAATATTACTGTTTCCTAATTGTTTAAAAAATGCATTAATTATTTTATTTAGACAAATGTCTAAGCGAATTCTTCTTGTTCCATTCTACATCATATTAAAAAAGATCCTGCAAACTGAAGAAGCCATGAAATATATTACTTAAGGAAAATCAATTATAGTGAATTATGATTTATAATCAATAACTCTGAATATTATTTGACACTATAAAAATTTTTAGATTCTTTTTTATGTGATGCATTAACTATGAAAAAAGAAAAGGAAAAAGGATAGAGTTGCTAATGGCACTTTCTTAATTTGTTTAGGGAAATATAAAAAATTTGGACAGAGTAGGACCATTTAATCTATTGAATGAAGAATGCATCACAAGAGAGAGATATATATATATAAGAAATTAAAAGTTACTATAGACCATAGAGGCAGAACAATAACTATAATCACTAGAGATCAACCATAAGAAGTAACTGTAAACCTACTGTCTCTATATGAAAATAGAACACATTGATTTGCTAGAGGTTTTGATAGAGGAACATGTGGCTTGCTTGCGGATTAACAGGTCATTGGAATTCAGTTTTATTGTAACAAAGTGCATAAAATCTGACTAGTCATTGACATATCATACATAAGATTCCATCAAAAATTTAATTAAAAATAAACTATTTCTAATTAAACAAAAATATTCTAAGTATGGAAAGGGAAAATATAAATAAAGTTAATACAGCGTTATTTTTCAATTTTTAAAAAAATGAAGTCTTTAATATTAAATAATAATAATTTTTCTTTCTCTTCCTGTGGAAGTCACTTTTGCTTAAAAAAAATTGGGGAAGGCGATTATATAGTAAAAAATAATCTATATAAAACCTTAGCAAAAAATATGTAAGTAATGATTAATAACTGATGAAACTATGAAATTTTAACAAATGAAGTTCCTTACTTTTTCTGCCTTTAAATCAGGATACAAAGGTCTTCGTGTCAACTCGAATGTATTCTAAAATAAATTATCCAAAATGAATATAAGTATTTAAATAGTAAAAATAAATAAATAAATAAAAAATAATTTGATAGACTATTTATATTACATTAACTGAATTCAATACAAGCATAATTTTCTTCAACAATGACTACTGAAAAGATCAATAAACTTTAAAATAAGTACCATGGATAAAAGTCTAGAAATTATAAATCTTAGTTCCATGAAAATATGAATTAATAACTGGACAAATTACAAGCAATTTTAGTTTAAAACTATTGTTAGAAATGAATATTAAAAAATGTATTACAGCTTTAACTTTTTCATACTGATGACAAACTGACAAAATTAACTTAATTTTAAACAAAACAGAATTTCTGAAAAGATTTAGTTAGGAATCTTAAGGCTTCAATTTTGAGGTAAATAACATTATCAATTTAGTAAAGAAAAATCCCACTTAGGGACAGAGTTAATTAACATCATCAGGGATTTAAAAAAAAAACATCTCGCATAGGCAAGAAGAAATTGTTGTTGGCCAGATTGAAAAGATTACAAATCTACAAAAAAGTGATATGCGGAATGATAAACTTAATTTAGCATAGAATAATGTGTAATCACAAATCAATAGCTCAATGCAAATTAATACAGCATTTTTTTATAGTTAACAATTTTCAATAATATAAAAGTGAAATTTATTTTAATCGCATCATTTTTTATCCAGAATCTGCATAAAATAGAATATATTAAAATCACAAAATACATGTATACAGAAAAAAAGTAATTAAAATTTAACACATTCAATAATTATCCCATACTAGTGGTAATAAAATATATATAAACATAATTTTACAATTAAAAGGAAGTGAACATAAATTTTTCAATTAAAAGGCATAAAAACTTTCGATTCTTTGACATTGTTTAAGTTTTTAGTCGATTCAGCAACTTTACAAATCTTCTTTTGAATTAATTAGATAAACAAAATAGAATGGAGTCAGAAAATAAGATAATATTCTAGAATGAAATTAAGAAGGGCTAAATTGAGCTAAAAATTTGGAAATTAATTGCTTAAATTAAATTTTAAAATATCATTATAGATATAATTACTAAATGCATCTTTCTAAATAAAGAACAAAAACAAATCTTAAAGAATCAATTTAAATTCTATTATAAAAAGAACAATGATCAATTTTTTAATAAATAACATTATTAAATAAGTATTATTAAGTGAATAAATGTAAAATTCTCTTTTATTTCCAATATCATATTAAATAAAAACTGTTACGAAGTACTTTTATACATGCTAACAAAAAAAAAAAAAGCATCTTTGCATATACATATAGATGTGAATCTATTTATTTTCTGAACATAAGATATTTTCTTTCCTAAAATAATGCTTTGTTTAACCCTGTAGTTCTGTTCGGGTCTATATGACCTGAAAGGAAATTTAAACCTTCATAAAATTTATAATACAGCTATATTTTCATGAAACTTCTTGACATCTTTGGTATGTACTATAAATATGTACTCCTAGAAGGATTTATGTTTATTTGTATTTTGAAGGAATATTTTCCAATTTACACCAAATGTATCATTCGTGTCAATATGACCGACGGAAAAAAAAAAACGTTTATTTTTATTTATATATATTCAGTTTTTTAAAAAAATAATACAAAAGAATAGAATAACAACAATTCCTCTCATTTATCTGTTTTCAAATCCTATTTTAATGACAAATATGTTTGGTCACATCGCAAGAGTGTGCATGCAAAATAAGATTGATAGGGTACCAAATTATTTGCTTTTATTGAAATATTCCCCCCTACTATATTTTACTTTCTGATATACTGTAAAAGAGTTGCACCTGTTACTGTGAGAGAAAAAACAGTGAATTGTATAAACTTAAGTCACGCTGATATAAACTAATACACTTTTGACAGGGAAGATTTATCCAGATATGAAAATCATACAAGTGATAAAAATGAGTGATAGTTCAGACAATGTTTTTGGTAACAATATTCAACAAATGAACTCTAAGGAGAGTATTCAATCTAACAATCAGTGATATAAAGTAGAAATTGGTTACCCTACTATATTCTTCTCAATAATATAATTCCAATATTATAAAAACCCTTCCAAGGGTCATATCCAATGGCAAAGGTAACAGACGTAAAAAATGCATTTGAGATAATATTCAATTCTACAATTGGAAACAAAATCCTGAAAATGACTAATATTGAAGGAGAAAATGAAAAGTGAATGGACGAAAGTGGAAATAATACTAAAAGTAAAACTTTTGATCATATATTGAATTATTAGTTGGTGTTTATAACTGGCAGAAAGATATTTAGTGTTCTTGAAACAATTTGCACCATATGGAGTTATTCGTTTTGATAGTAAATCCACTCTTCAAGAAAGAAGAAATTTCAATAAATTAGTTACAATGTGAGATATCAGAGAAAGTGGATAAAATTCTACCAAAATTACATAAACCGATTGAAAATATTAATGCAAAAAAATTTGTCTAAATGAAGGCTATTTTTGAAAGAACCAAGAAAATCACTCATTTCCTCATACATTAAAGCTCGGCCACATCTACCAAGAAATGTAGACTTGATAAATATAGTGAATACAGAGAAAATGGAAAAATGTACCAAAACTGTTGAGAATACTTTATTGCGTGTCAAACATGGACGATGCAAGTTCTGTCCATCAACCAAAGTCAGTAAAACTAACATGTTATGCTGCAATTGTATGAATCAGATTTGCAAATCTCATAAAATATTATTGTTCAAATTTAAAATAGAGATAAATAGCTAATTTGTTGCCTATGCATTTTGAGGTTTCAACAATTTGTTGTTTTCGCATTCTGAGAATTCAACAATTTGTTGTCTTCACATTTTGTGGCTCAAAAAACTTCAAGCGAAAACAATATGTTCTTACATGATAGTAAAAGTAAACTTTAATTTCAAATATGTTTCTGTTATTATTTTCTGTTCTGCTCTATATTAATGTGTTTCAATTTCAAATTTTTATTTTTATTACTGCTTTATATTATTAGAACTATTTTTAAACTTATATTATTATTGTTTAATTCCTTTCTTAAATGGCCCCTATTTATTAC
>JAPMOQ010011698.1:932316-991388 GCA_026543055.1 Argiope trifasciata
AGTTTGGCAATTGAAATCTCCAAATTGGTGAAATGTTTCTTGGTTACTGTTATAACCAACAAATACTGATAAAATGAATTAAAATTTGTATTTGATTTGGTGTTATCTCTAGTATTAGTACATATACATTTTAAAAACTAATTTTAAAGCAAACTGTTTACCCCATTATTAACTACATCACTACATTTATAAAATTAAAAAAAGATCTTATTATGGTAAAATAAATTTTACTTCATTTTGATATTTTTTTTTCTTTCCAGAAAATTTTTAAAAATTTATGGTTCTGTTGATGTATATAATATGTTAAAATCAGGAGAAAAACCTATCATGCAAAGGTAAGTATTTTTCATTTTTATAAATTTTGGTTTAATGGTTTATAAATAACCATTTTTTCTTACATATTAAAATAAACCTTTACATTTAATAAAGGGTACATTTTAAAATGAACATTTTAAATAAGACAAATCCAGAATTCTGATTATACTTATTGTTTTTGTCTTTCATAAGACCACTTGTTTTAATATTCCAGTATTGGTGAAATCAAGAGCAATGTCAAAAGTGATTTCTCAATACTATTTATAAAGTGATAAATAGACACCAATATTGAAAGGAAAATATTATATACACACACACGCATATTACCAATAATGTATGAATTGTCACCATTCTATAGAGCATTTAGATATTTTATGGAATTTAGGGCGGGGGGTAAAGTATGAAATCTGAGAATTGCTGCAGACTTTCTCTATGCCTGCATATTAAACCTAGGTTTTCCATAGAATGGAAAATATTTTTGATATTTATTTATGAAGTATGAGAAAAAAAGGTAATGTAAAGATTATTATTTGACTTTTCTTAAATTTAAAAATATAAATGGTAATTTGTTAAACAAAAATGATATAGTGCTATAATAAAACTTATTCAAATTATGCAAGAAAAAATTAAATATATATAATTTACAAATTTATGGCTTTCTTATTATAAAAAAAAATTGAAATATGAACCTATTACAAAGAAAATTTCATACAAAAAGTAAAAAGCATTGTTACTAAAAATATATATTGTCACTGCAGTGAATCTGGACCCATAAAAGTAATGGCTCGTAATAGCAATGATGTTTGCTGTAATATTATAAAACTTTATATCTTTTTAAAGATAGTTTAATTGCCGAACTATTGACTGCTGTGAGAATTCTTGTATGTATCAATATTCACGTTTCCATTTTTTCTGCTGTTGTTCTCCAATTTAAGTATTTATTATAAAAAACGTTTTATCAAAATTTTGATTAAATTACCATTAAAATAGTACACAATTTTATGGTATGTACTTAATAGTGAATGTTTTTTTAATAGTATATGATATTGATTTATCTTGATAAAATTATTGTTATGAGTCTCCAAATCTCAGTAATGTGCTTTTTCTCACAAGGTTTCCTCAATTTTGGTCCCTGCTGTGTTATTTATTTCAAATTTTACTGTAAATGTTTCTGTAACTGTTGAAATAATAGAAGTTACAATGTGTTAATATTTCTTATGTTTTTTTTTCTCCCTTTTTTTAAATATAAGATTGTTCATAAGCTTATTTATTAACATATAAACTGCTGGTACCATTCAAACTAATTATTATATTATTAATATTGATTTCTAAGAATTACTAATTGATGATGAATCCATTTTTTTGTATATAATTTAATGATTAATCCTGACAAAAGACATGTTTTTTTTAAAAATCTTTTATTAATTTAAGTTTTATTTTTTATTTTGTGAAGTAAAATAAAATAAAAATATTATTAGTTTATAGAATGTTATTGCATACTAATAAAATAGGAAAATTTTAATCAATTCTTAAATTGGCAAATTCAATTAAAACCACCATTGCAGAGTCATATGATTATTTAATTCAGAAAAAAAATATTAGAATCCATTAAGTTTACATAGTCAATTTTCTTTTTCTTTTTCCTTGAAATAAAAAAAAAAAGAGTATTTGTGGATTTTTTTCATAATTTTTTAACTGTTTAAAAATAAGCTAATAAATTTTCTTCTTTGCAAATTTTTTTTTCCTATTAATTTTCTTGTACTGACTCAATTTTTAAAGCATAATTCCAAACTTTCTATGAGAAGGCATTTTAAGATTACAGTAAAGAATATATTCATTCCTGAGCAAAGAAATAAATATTTATTGACTTTTTTTGTCCTATTTCTTTAGTTATTGTGTTGTTTTAGTTGAATTTGTTTTTCTTTATAGATTTGTAGAAAAATATCAAGAAATAGAAAAAAATGGGACATTTGTAAATGAAGATGAAATTTTTAGGGCTACAGAAAATGCTTTGGAAAATGAAGGATTGAAATTTGTGAGGGCTGCAGCAACAGTATGTATTATTATAAACCAGCTTTTTAAATTTCTTTAATATTTTTATTATTTCTAGGAAAAATAATTTAATAGATTAAATCTTTTTTGAAAAACATATTTGTCACTGATTTTTGTCATTTTAATCATTTTGAAAATCGCATATAAATTTGTATTCATAATTAAATCTTTTATATCAGAATGTTTTTAAAAGATTTGATGATTAATTTCTTAAAAACAAGCATTTAAGAATTAATTTTTGAAGCATGTCATGATGAACAATAAGGGCAAAGGGGTTTCTATTGTGAATCACAAAGTTTGATTGATTTATGTATTCTAGATAAAAGTAATTAAAATTTGCCTATTTCTTCTATTGCCCTTTTTTTTAATTGATTGAAATTCTAGTGGATTTTGAATTTAATTCTATATTATCAATAAGTGTTCTGCAAAGTAATATGTGTTATTCAAAATAAACTTAAGTAAAAGTTATTCTCTTAACATTTTTCGTTCTTTCCATATCACAACGAAAACAAATGATTTCCTTTTAATCATACTATTATTTCTATTTGTATTTGTTTTATTAATCAAAATATAACCAATAAATAAAGAAAAATTTTGACTTTTTTTTCATTTTTATAACTATTTTTTAATTTTCAATCTTATCAAATCCAAATTTATGAATTCTTAATCATATTATTTTTAAGGTTTTTATATAAATTTGTTTTTTAGATCAATTTAATAGTATTAAACAATATATATGCCTATTAATGATATTTTACAAATTGGCCATTGGACCAGAATTTGAATGCATATCCTGTATAAATAAAGATAATTTATTGAATTAATGATTTAAATATTGCAAACGATCATAGATTCCTTTTACCGTAAATAAAGATGATTTGTTGAATTAATTATTTCCTAGAAATAATATTTTTGTTTAAATATTAAATACTAAATTTAATAACTGTATTTAAGCTGCTATTTTTAAAGTTTTTAATCCTATGAAATGGTGTATATAAAATAAAGGATTGGGACAAAAATGCTTTCTCATTAACAACATTTTTTTAAAGGCATTTTACTAATTTCAGCATTTTGGTTACTTGTTTATGGAATTGTATTTATGTAAATCCATGCATAACAATTTTATTGCTTTTCAGGATATTGGATTGTATTAGTTACAACAGTTCTGACATAGAGAGTTTATATTTGACTAGCCGTCTTTGGCGACCAGCTGGTTCGCCATGAGTAATGCGTTCTAAAATTTTCAATTAAATCACATACTAATCAGTCTTGAAGTAATTCCTGGCATTGATTGGCCTGAAATTAATATTTTCTGTAAGATGATGGGCGGAAAGTTCTAAAAGAACACATTTTCCTAATATTCTTTAATTTTATAAATCAGTCAGTTTTAATGATTGTTTTAGAAGACAGATTGATGTAAAAACTTTTATTTAAAATATTAATAAAAATATTTTGTAAAATATGGGACTCAGAGCAAAGTAGGAAGAAATATAAAACTTATTATTCATAAATGTATTGTTTGACTCCAGCTACATTAAATGTAATTATTTACTTCATTTAGATCAAATTAATAGTATTAAACAATATATATATGCCTATTAATAATATTTTACAAATTGGCCATTGGACCAGAATTTGAATGCATATCCTGTATAAATAAAGATAATTTATTGAATTAATGATTTAAATATTGCAAACGATCATAGAGTCCTTTTACCGTAAATAAAGAAGATTTGTTGAATTAATTATTTAGATATTGCAAGCGATTATAGAAACCTTTGCTGTCCATTTATCTTTTTAGAAAATATAACATTTTATATTTATTTTATTTTATCCAGTCACGTGCTAAAAAAAACATGGCTTAAAATTTTCTTTAAAAATTCGTTAAATATAGAAGCTTAAGTTATACATTAAAACACTGATATCATTAGAAAGCTAATTTTTTTATCTTTAAATTGATATAAAAATCGTTTGTGCAATAAAATTTTCGGAAGTTATAGCGGAAAAACGTCGAAATTTCGCTTAAATTTTAATTAATTGAGATCCTAATTAGATATTCGAAAAAAGGGCTCCGAGGTGCACATTTCCGACCTCCAAGTATACACATACCAAATTTGGTAGCTGTAGGTCCAATGGTCTGGCCTGTAGAGCGCGCACGCACGCACACACACACACACACATTGAGCTTTATTATAAGTATAGAAGAAATGGATTAAAATAATAATTTATTAGTCAAGAATGCAGATTCTGTTTTTGTATTAGCTGACAAACAGCAAAAAGGGAAAAATCGTACTAACACAGCTCTTCTTTCTTCAGTGGATAAAACTGTAAAAATCATATTTGACAGTGCAGAATAAGCATCTAATTTAATCAAATAAATAATGTTTTTGTTGTTTCAGCCTTAAACTGATAATTTCTTACCTGTTAGAAGTAACAAAGTCTATAATCAAATGTTTAGTTAACAAGCGAATTACGAGGTATTTTCTGACATATTAATCAACAGTTTGACTGATCTTCTAATGGTAATCTCTTGTATAAATTAATATATATCATTTTTCCTCTATTTAGTTAGATAAAACGTTTCATATTCAATCAGTATTAAATTCTTTGTAAAAATGAAAAAGGAATTACATTTTCATTTGATGAAGTAACCAAAAATTCACCTGAGACCATTACTGCTTTATATAAATTTCCCATCCACTTTAAGCTTCATATTTTAATTAGATGCAAGGAATAAAATTTTGGGGTCAAATAAGGAAGGAAACATTTTTATTTTAATAAATACTGCCTATGCCTTAAACAGAGAAATATATTTAAAAAAAATATATCATGTTTGTGTAAAACATTTATTTATTTTGTAGGATTTTTTGAATTACAGCTATTGATGAAATTGGTTAGCATCATGCTTGCTACATGACCTTGCATGCTTCTGAACTGACTCCCCTTCCTCCACATAGTTTTGAAAACAAACTTAATAGCCAAAAAGTTTTATTATTGTTTTATTGAGCTGACTATTCAAGTCTCTTTACAGTTTTTGTATTTTCCTGCTTCCTTCAGGAAACCTCTTAGATGGTTATTGAAGAGATATATGGATATTTAATTGGCCAAAAAATTTAAGCCCCTTATTATTGTGGATACTGCTTACTCATGGGCATCTGAATTGTGAATGATAGGGCACTCATTTTTAGCAATTATTTTTTTCTCATTTGAGAGCAGACAGCTAATAATACTTGTGATTTTTTAAAATGCTAAATTTAAATTGCTTTTTCAAAATGTTTGATTATTTTTTGGTGTCTGTTTGTTAAAAATGTTTTAAATTGTTTTTCCCCCTGATTATGGAACAAATTTGTATTATCTGTTGCAGTTTACTAATGATAAGAAATAAGATAGGGTTGTATTAATGCTCTATGATTCACATGGTCATTCATTTTCATTTGGCAGATGAAGTCAAACTAACCCTGTATATTAAGAGATTTTTAATATGTTATAAAATAATAAAAAAATAGAATATCCTCTCAAATTCCTTCAATTACTCAAAATAAATTTTTTTTAAAAATAAAATGAATAGATATTTTGATATCAAAATTTCATTATTTGGTAATGTATTCCAGATAAAAAGTGATTAAAAAATTCAGTTACACATATTGGACTACAAAAAGGGGGAGGGGGAAAAGAAAGAAACTGCAAAATATTTTGGTTTAGCATAAGAATGAAACTTATGTCTTTTAAATAGGGCTGTAATTGGACATTGATTAAAAATAACAGGAGTCCAACAAAATTTATGAATCAGATTAATACATCTCCTGTTGGTAAATGAATAAGAAAGAATGCTGTTGTTATAAAATATTCCACTCTTAATTTTTTATCAATAATAACTCATGTTTTAATACAAACAAATGCTATAAAATAAAATAATAAATCTTGCTTGATTCTAAACTTTAATGATCCTTGATTATTTTATTATAAATTTAAAAAATCTAAAATATTCAAGATGCCAATGAATATAGATAATTATGACATATTCAGTGTTCGTTTCATTTAATACTTTATGTTTAAACGAAATAGCTATTTTTATTTCTGTTTCTCATGAAATGTGTAGCAAAATCTTTTTTTTTTTTGACATGTGGTTTTTATATTGTTTATGTATTACTGTACTAAATTCAGTCATTATGTTTTTTTAGTGAAAAATCAAGGAAAGGAATAATGAAATTTAGATATTTCTTTGATGTTATGTTTTTCTTAGTATTATTTTATATTATAAAATGAATAAAATATTTTAGGATTTAAGAAATAAATTTTTAAAGTATCAGCGAGAAATATTGAATGAATGAATAGAAACATTAACTTTCACCATTAATATGTTTTTAATAAATTTTACAACTTTTTTATAATGATTATAAATTTATTGAAACTAAGAGCTTGTTATTATACACTATGCTGAAATGCGATCAATGTGAAAATAACGTACTTTTTAAAAGATTTATTTTTAATATTTGTTTTTGATACTGCATACAGCATTTTATTGTTCTTAAATATTCATTGCCTATTTTACAGACAAATCAATCAATTGATGAAAACCCAAAAGACTGAGAACCTGTTATTGAAGTAAGCTTCAAAGTAATGAATAACTTTTTATTTACATTTTCCTGATAGGAAATTTACACAATATTCTAAAAGTTCTCCTGCTGCTACTGGATCTAGCCATTTCTCCCTGAAAGAAATTATAGTTAAAATATGAATCATTAGAAGATATTTAATATGAATTTTAAATTTTTAATATGAATTAATACATTTGTTTTGCATATAGGAATAGTAAAATATATTTTAAACTAACTATTTATGATATAGAACTTTAATTATTTATGTTATAGAAATTTATGAACACAAAGAATTTAAAAATAAATACTTTGACCAGACTTCTCTTTGCTCAATTGCAGGTTGTGCATTCATTTTTAAACTTGATTCTTCAAGTGTTGTTGATTCATTCTAAAGTTGTAGAAAGTGTTTGAGTTGCATATTTTTAGAATCTCATTATAAAAGAATTCAATTTTTAAATAACTTTGAAGGCTACTTGTTATAATTACTTATTTTCAGGAATGCTATTTATGTAATGAAATGTAATAGAAGCTACTTTTCTTAAAGTATTCAAATAAATTTATAATTTTTTTTATTTACACTTGGATAAACTTCAGATCTTTAAAGTTTGATTTGATATTATATAAACCTATTTCTACTACTCATATTAATTTTTATATTGTATTCAGAATTTAACCTGATAGCTTATTTGTCTAAGAATATCATCCTGTTATCATCTCCTAAAATATTTTATTATTTATAAAAATGTTAGGAAAATTAAGAATAAAAATGCACTTAAAGTATGTCGTTAAAAAACTCGTAATAAATTAATAATTGAATCATTTTCGATCACATGAAGAGTTTCTTACTAAATGCTTCTTCTGTTAATTCTCTATCTTGCATTTTGTATGTGTGATTTCTTAAAGTTATAAAAAAGAAAGAAATTTAATTTTTTCTTGTAATAATTAAAGTATTTCTTACCAAGGGATTACTATTTATTGTTAAATACTGTAATGAAGTTCCCAATCCAATTAAATGGAATTTTTATTTTCTATATCTATGTTGTCTTTGCCAAAAAGAGCATTAACAGATGCAAAATAGTGAACAAAATTGTTACCTGTTTCATATCTACATTTTCTGTATCATTTGATAACATATCTTCATCAGTCATTCCATCAAGATTTCTAAATGTGAAAAATGATTGTTTTACTTTTAATTCAACCTGCATTTAAAAGCAAGTAAATTGGAAAAGATTCAATCACTAAATGCAAGTAATCTTTTTTTATCAAATAGCAGTGGAATACCCTTAGAATAATTCTGTATAAAAGAAATTACAATTCTTTGCTTTAACATGTTTGAAAAATATTACAACAGAAATTTATGTCTTCATTTTGTAAGAGTTTCTGTGTTACTTACAAACAGAATCTCAAAATTATTGCCAAAAATCCAAAAGGGTTAGAAAAGATTTTTAAAAAATTATATGTGGTGTTTCCTTTAACATAGTGAGATGAAGTACTATATACAATCTATAATTTTCTGGCTATACAATGTTTCCAGGTGTTTTTAAGAAAACTTAATATGCTCTATTATTAGAAATATTATTTAAATCAGTTTCTACGAATATGGTCCATTTCACCTCATTGTTTGTATATCTCCTACTGCAAACAAACTAATGCATTTTTTTTACCTTACAATTTTTTTGGCTAGCATGCAATAGGAAACCTATTGCTGTTAAAGATTTTATATTAACTATTGAAAACTGTATTTGAAGATAAGTAATTCATCGTTCCGATTTATTCAACAATAATTAAACCCATAATAAATTTTGTATTGAATAAAAACTGATTCTGTATAAGTAATACAGAATTTTCTGTTATGATTGCTGAGCACTTTTTTGGCTTAAACCACCAAATAGTCATGTTGACCTCAGATATTTCATTTTGCAATAATAGGCCTTATTCTAAAGATATGTATTTTGGAACTAATTCTTGGTTTCAACTTTATTTAATTAACATTTTCTATGCATTTTGTTAATGAAATTAATTGTCTATATGTCTTGTTTTAGCAGATTATTGTCATTTAGGATCTTTTATTGTTTTTCATTTATATGGAAATAAGTAAAATTTAGTATTTGTCTTTAAAAGTAGAAAAAGTGATTTCATACATATCAAAAGAAATTGTTTCTAAGTCATTCTTTTCTTCCATAGATACATCTTCTGTGATGTCTTCATCCATAATCACTGGAAAATAGAACCATATCTTAGTGTACATAGAATTGTAAATAAAATACTGACTATCTTATTCAGTATTATAATTTATTTTTTTATCAATATTTCATTAGCATGAACAAGTGCCAGTATTGAAATATATTTTAGCAAAAGAATTAACTATAAGAATTTAAATATGTTATTCTTTTCAGGAATTATGGTACAATAATGGAAAAAAATGACATGAAAACATAAGCTTTGGAGATTTTTATAAAATTAATCAATCAAATTAATCAAAAAATCTCTGTGATTTTTCAAAATTTTTGTTGTTGTTTTGCATAGTATTGAGCATTGATTAGCAGCAGATGTAAAGTTTGTTTAAATATTGTATTTTTAGCATATTAGTGAAGGAATTGAAATGGAAATTATCTTAAAGCATCCACATATGGACAATTTTATCTATTACAAGCAATAACAAATATTTTAACTTTGTGTGGAAACTGAAGTATGTGGAATAATGATTAGAGAAGGGGAGGGATGGAAATCATATTGTAAAAAAGTGTATATCTTACTTTCTTCAAGCCATTCTTCATCTATGGTGGGGGTCAAACATTCTTCTGAGAGACTTATAGAAGTTGTTTCAATAAACTTTTCTTTTGCTTCACTTTCAAACTGCAGGAAGAAATTTAATAAATTTCAATAAATAATAATTTTTATTATTTTTTACCATGCATTATAATATGGAACTGGCGTGTCCAATTTTTATTTTAAAATGTTCAATTTTCATGATGTTTTTTAAAGGCTATTAAATGGGGGCCAATTTTATATTATTTTTGAAACAATTCATTATTATTTATATTGGATTTTTTAATTATTCATTTAAGTTTTAAAAAGTAATTAATATTTTATTTTGCAAAATTGTTAAGAAAAATTCAGAAATGCAATACTAAAACTCACATTTTTTTTTTTCAATGAGGAAGGAAAATTTTTAGATGTCAGTTGCAAATTTTTGTTTTATCTTTATGTATAGTATTTATGTTTTGTAGAAGTCTATTATCTTTTGATTCTTTACATATATAAAATATACACATCTCGTAGTTATAATCGCATAGTCATCTAGTATTAACCACTACCAATTATATAAATATTATAATATTTTTTAAGGAAAAATTGTTATATCAATAAATATACATTGTGTCAACACTTATTGCTTTTATAACAATGGGTAACTACTATTTGATTTCTTTGCTATTTGATTTTCAAACTGATTTTGATTTTAATAAATAATGAAAAAATTTTGAATGTGTAAATATAAGTTATTAAGCATTTCTTAAAGGGCAAATTTATCCATAAATAAATTCTATTTATTCATTTCTTTTTATAACATTAAAAATGTTTTATATACAGTTAAATAATAGATACATTTCTACCTTGACTTTTTTTGATGGAAATGCATTCATCTTGTTGTGCAGCTGATCCATGAAGTTCTCAACTTTGGTTTTTTTGGGAACAGTGGCATGCATTTGGACTCCAATTTTGCAACAGAAATGTCCACAAGCCATTTTATTCTGGCATTTATGATAACAAGCTCTTTGGTTCCCATTTGTGGAATTATTAACTATTATAGGAGTAAAGAAACCAACCAAAATTTTTTGTTTAATTATAAATATTTTTACAAGGATTTAACTTCAAGCTAATAAATCAATAGCATTTATATTTCAACTAGGCAAAAACATCTTTACAACTTTAAGTTGTTATTTGTCTACGTAATACAAATAATGAGAAATTTCTGAAGACAAGTTTTATAATGCATTTTTCTTATAATACTGCATACTAGTACTTATTTACTTACTTTAATAATATATAGAGTACCCTCTTAGGAAATTTCACAAAATTTTAATGTGAAATAAACATTTAATTTCTATTTGGATACAAGGGTCATAATCATCCATAGGTAAAAGCGTCTCCATTAAATTGTGAATTTTGTTTGAAAAAGGCTCAAAATGGGTTATTGTTCTTTAATTTACCAATTTTTTTAAAACTTTACCATTTCATGTGTTTATCAAATTTATCAATAAAAGTATCCTTCTAACTATGTATTTAAGGGCGATGAAATTCAAAAATATAATCAGATTATGGTCCTTTAATCAAAAGTTTATTGCTTTAAGAATAAACTTAATTTGTGTTTTAAAAAACTTTATTTATGAGGAAGGCTAACTAATAATGTCCAAGTTAAAAGTTTTAAGTTTTAGCTTTTTCTTATATTTTTTTAATGTGAAAATTACAAATATAAAATATAATAATTTTATTTTTATTTTATTAACTTTCTGCCTCTGATGACCAGCTGGCTCAACAATCTTAATTTTCTTTAAAACTCCAGTTCAATACTCTATGGAACGACATTATCAATTAAATACTTTCTGTGACTTGTCAGTTAAATACTTTATGTAACTTAAATATGATTCACAGAGCAGAGGATTTAGATAAATGTGAAACATTCATCATTTATTTAAACATTAATAGACTCATGATACATACAGTCATGTCTCTAACCATTGAGGAACTGTTCCTTCCGTCTTAAAGTGGATGTGAAGTGAAGAGTAGAAGAACAGTTGCATGGGGGGAGAAGCCTATTGAGATTAAGGAGTTTAGACGGGAAGAGTGCATGTGATTGGTAGGCGTTTTGAGGAGAACTCAGTATACCTGTCTGGCTTGTATAGTTATATATTCTATGTAAATATTTACTTCATTTAGACCCTCTTTATAGATGTATTTCTATTCAAGTTTTGCAAATTGGCTGTTAGGTCTTTAATTGAAAAGATATATACTAAACCATATTTGTTTTAAATAAAACTGATTTATTTAATTAATAATACTGTAAAAGTCATAGCTTTTCTTTACATTTTCTTTTTTAAAAAAAAATATATTTCATTTAATACAGGTACATGCTGAAAATTACAAATTTATATGTTTAATTTGCAATTATAGTTTGTTTATTTTTTAATTTGAGTTTTTGTCAATCTGATGGCAACATATTGATAAAAGACCCCCCCCTTCATTAACATGCATATGCAGCTTACATTTTAATTTTAATGTTAAAAAGTTGATTAACTTTTTTTAAAATTTATCAAAAATAGAAATTAAATTTGTTGATTAAAATATTAGTATCACTAAAAATATAATTTTTTTAAATTATTCAATTTTGTGCTATATTTTCAAAGTAATAGTGTAAAAAACGTTGAAATTTCTCAATTTTTAATTAATTCAAATTCTAGTTGAAAATTTGAAAAAATCGCTCCGATTTACACATTTCCGACCCCAAGGATACTTGTGCCAAATTTGGTAGCTGTAGGTCCAATCGTCTGGCCTGTAGATCGCCAACACACATACACATTGAGCTTTATTATAAGTATAGATTATGAAAGTTTCACATTCAGCATAATTGTGAGTAAATACAGCTTCTTTCCATATTGTTCTCGACCTTCTTCAAGTCTAAGTGCTTATTTAGAATTGCAACAAACTGCATAACATATTCAGTGTTAAGAATTGAAATTTATTGATTCAAGAAAGAAAACAAGAATATTTTAATGTGATAGATAGTGTTAATGTTTCTAGAATTTAAATATTTTTAAGCTACTTTACTTTGAAGCATTGTATCTTAAAGATCTTATATATATATATATATATAAATATATTATATAATCATAAAATTATTAAAACAATCAAAACCCATTTCTTGATCGACAAAAATTTAAACGAAACCAACTAGGTCGAAATCGAAATTAAAACTCAATTCAGAATTACACGCTAAAAGTTCACAAAATGAAAGGTAAATGAATAAAAACCAATTAATGAAACAAATCCAAAATACTATATTCAAAGAATCATTTAAACGAAACAGAAACAGAAGTAACCACGGAAACGAAACCAAAACCGGAATCGAAACTAAAAATCATTACTGATTCAAACCAGTTTTAAGAATTAAAATGTTTTTAAATCAATCATTGTATTTGGAGAGCGCAAATGCAGCTACAACTAAAATACAAATGAATATAAATTAATTAACAAAATAAGACAACCGAATCAAAACAATAATCAATAGAAAAAAATTAAAAATTTGATTAACTTAGATAATACCAATATTGTTACTAACTGCTATCCTAAAGAATTAACTTTAACAGAAACAAATAGAGATAATCTTGAAGCTACTTATCTGGATTTGAGGATCGAAATTGCTAATGATAAAACAGTAGTCGGTATTTATGATAAAAGAGACGAATTCAAATTTAATATAATTAAACTCTGTAATTATCACTCTAATCTTAACTCTAAAATTTTCAAAAATTTAATTTTCTCACAATTTAATAAAATTAAAACAATTTGTAATAAAATTTCTTTTATAAAAGCAACAAATAGTTTTATTAAAAATTTAAACAATAATGATTTTCCCAAAAATCATTATCCCTGCAATATCAATATTTTAATAAAAAAAGAAATAATGAAATATTAGTGAAATAGATGGCGCTAATAAATCCCATTTATCTTTAGTTACACTGTAGTATTATTATTGGAAAGGAAGAACAGTAGTCCGCGGCCAGGTCTGTACACTTATGGTTTTCTTAATTTAGTCATTAATTGTGATTTTTCTTATGTAGTTTTACTTTTTATATATACTATATTTGTTTCATTTGTTGATGTTTTTTAATGTTTTGCTTTGTTTTTGTCTTTTGCTGTTAAAATTGGTATGTCTCTTTTGCCTTCATTTTCGGGGGATTTTCGGGCCACGAGGTGTCAATACTTTTGACCATTGTCCACCGATGCCTCACAGAAAAAATCCCTTATTAGGAATCCTTGCTTGAAAGTGGCTCCCGTTTCCGGCCCGAAGTTTTCAGGTCGGATTCTTTTTCTATTGACTATTTTTTTCTATTGATTATTGTTTTGATTCGGTTGTCTCATTTCAAAATCTTTTATTTAATGCAGTACTTTTTACTTATTTTTTTATTTATTTCTTCCATTTAGGTGCATAATTTTACTTTTGCTTAAACGGAAAATGCGAAAAAAATATTGTATCAAAAATTTTGAATTGTGATTTTGACGAATTTCTATGTTCAGATTCCTCACGAATCTGAAATACTTATTTTTAGAAATATGTCTCTATGTATGTGTGCAGTCTAGCTCAAAAAATATTTTGAATTAGGTGAACGAGTAGCTAAAGTTAAAAAATTTAGATTCCTATCCAATTTTATTATGAAATCTATGTAGAGGTAATCTGTCTGGTTATCTAAGTACAAGTGAACGTGATTATATAAAGAACTCTATATATAAAATGCGATCCTCAGATTTAGCATCTAAAATTTAAATCTTTATCAAATTTAGAAACAAATCTATCAATGATATGGTTGTCTATACTTTCGCATGTATGTAACAAGAAAGCTCAAAAATCCAATGCCTTAGATAAAGGAAATTTAGTCCACAGCTTTAGCCGCTAAAATGTAGATTATCAAATTTCGAGGCAAATCCGTCGAAGTATTGACTGTGCCTATTTGCATTTTCGCAAATAGGCAGACAAACATAATTTAAACAAATTATATATTAAAACGTAATAACTCAAAGATGCAATGGCTTAAATAAACGAAATTCGATATGTGATCTTGCGACTGTAATTGTTTTTCTAAATAAAGTTGTTATTGCAATCGCTTTAAGGGGGGAAAAGTTCTCAAAATACATGTTCGAATGTCTTATACTAGCCGCTGATAACAATTCAGTAAAAACACTAGATTCATGTTCTTTGTTATTGTTCTTCAATGCCATACAATTAATACACAAGTTACTGCTTTATTTACTGTTCTATGAAGCACATAATTCGTATGGGTGGGATTCTGAAAATAAATATCTGACCACTCCTGGTGTTAACAGATTTGTTTTAGTTTCACACTTTAATGAGGGAAGGAGAAAAATAATACCTTCAGGCGAGAAAGTTTTAAGAAACCACTTTTGCTGGTTTCATAAATAATGCCTCAATTTTCGCAAATCACAATTTCTGTGCAATTGATATTCGCCGTTTAAAAGAACACCTTGTGAAACTTATCGTTGTTAATTGTATTGAATATGTGTATTAAATCAACTCTTTTTAGAGAAAACCATGTTTATTAGAACATGGAGCCGGGATCACGTGCGCCTAGATAATGCTAGAGGTTGAAGAAAATACAGCCAGCAAAATATTGTGATATGTGAGTTTATCTTGATAATTTCGTTGAACAAAGAAAATGCGCATTTTAATGGCTATCACAAATGTTGTACATTACGAAGAAAAAAGTTGCATAACTTCGCCCATAAGCTCTGGAATTAAATATAAGGACAATAAAAAAATACTCTTATAGTTTTATCTATGATGAGAAAATAATTAAAAAGACTAATTATTTGACAAGAGTACTCACCTTGGTGACTATTTGTGAGGACTTTTTTGTTGTTTTCCTAAAACAAAGAAATTCAGACAATACTTATATCATAAACATAATTACAGAATGTTTTAAAGAACCTTAGACAAACTTTAATAAGAGATTAGAAATGCAAACGCGTTTTTTTTTTTTTTTTTTTTTTTTTTTATTATTATTATTAAAACATGGTTCAGTTTTAATGAATGATAAGTTTTGAAAAACAGTTCTTACTATCCAAATTTAAATATAAAATAATAGGAATTTTGAGATTAAATTTTGCATTGAAAATAAAACCATTCAATAAACAGTATACTCCCGAATATCTGGTTCGTGAATATCTAGCCTAGTTTTCTTTCACCTTAATTAAATGAGGAAAGCAAGGCGTTGCACTGGCAACATTGCCAAGACATTGGAAGCGGGCGTCCTACAGTCCTCCTACAGTAGTGTGCAAAATACAAATTGTGGGAAAGAACAGCGTTTTGCTCGTTGTTCAATGCTTCATCATTGTGTAAGGAACCTCAGTTATTGTCGCTGTTCCTAATTATAACTGCTCAGTACGTATAGTATTCGTAAATTGTTCTTGGTGTATGCTTAACATTTTTTAAAGCGAACAACAGGGAAGATTACAAAGCTAATGTTAAAATGCTAATTTAACTTACTCTTTAACTTTTTTTTCTCTAATAAATTCTTGAAACTTGCGCTGCAATATATAAATTAACAGTACGGGCCTTTTATTTTAACTCGATAAGTTACCAGAACTGCATCTAAGTCATATAGCCGCCGTGGCGTTTACTTTCTACATGGCTTGAGATAAATGGAGAGCCTAGATTTCAATAAGTAAGAAAATACGTATTATAACAATAGTGAGTTTTGGCATAAAAACTTTGTCCAACAAACTTTCTAGTATTAATGGGCAAAGAAGTGAGTTCATAGAACTCCGGCCTACCTCATTGGGCTGGACACTCGAGAGTGTGCTTTACTACAAAACATACAAATTCACAGTAACTTGTACAAAAGTAATTTTTCTGAATCATTGCTCGTATCTTTTGCTGATTTCCCAAATTTAAGGTATTCTTACTTATATTAAAAAGGATATTATAAGATTAAAAAGAATAAAATAAATTACTTTAACTGTGACAGGCAAGCTCGTAGCATCATACTGAATGACGAAGGATTTTTGAACATCCAAGCCCACTAGAAAAAAAAAAGAAATTTATATTAATTTCAAAATTGAGGATAACTCCTACTTGTGAAAAACTAAATGCTACAATGAAAGTTGTAGGATTTTTACTATAGGTTTTCCACATGTAAACGCTATGATCTCTAGAAAGAGAAATTAAGCATTTTCTTAAATAATGTCCATTATTTTTAAACTCCGATGAACAATAAAAAATACAAGAGTGAAGAACAAAATCATTTTATTACCAAAAGTTATGCATATTAATGTTTATTTTTCGACACAATCTCCATAAAGATTCGATCATTTATCATATTGGTAAATCAGGTTTTGAATTCTGTTATCGAAAAATATTTGCCCTGGTTATAAAAAAATGTTTTCAGTTTTTTTTAAAGCTCCTCATTATCCTGGAGTTATAATTTTAGCATCCTAGTCAGTTTTTTCAAATGCACGCAGCAATGAAAGTCACTCAGCTTTAAAGCACTTTTTCGCTGAGCAAGGCAAAGACTGTCGTAACAGATCTTGTTCAAAGCATAGATTTTGTCATTCGAAAAATGCAGATACCTACAAGCAATCAGCAATCAGGTCGATTAGTATTCCAAAATTGAGATTTGAAAGGTGTATGTTTAAATGTTCACATTCCATATTTTTTCTTAAATTTTTATAAAAAACCAAGATAATGATGAACTTCAAAGGAACATTAAAATTATGCGGTAATTTTCTTTGAACATGAGATAAGAAACCTGGTCCATTGATATGACAAACGGACGAATTTTCACTATGGTTATGTCTAAAAATAAGCATAATTTGTACATAACTTTTGGTGATAAAATCATTTTCACCTCGGATATTTTTTATAGTCCATAGGTGCTTGGAGGAAAATGACTTCATATTTTGTTAAATATTGATGTATTAACATTATGTAAAGATTTCAAATATGATTTAAGTTGTCAGTTTTCGAGTAAGCTGTGCTTTTTCTTACTGGGTCGCATATGAAATTCAAATCGGTAAATTAATTGATTTTTAGATTAAAGCTTTGTTTTGAGACGACACGAAGGCTATTTTTAATGACGCTTTATAATTTCGGATTACTATAAAATAATACGAGGATATTTGGTCTAACCCTTTCTCTGAATTTCCGTACTTATTGGCGGGAGTTTGTTTCACGTGTAATATTTAGATTTACTTTCAAATTCTGATGCACTGTAAATCATTAAAGATGTCACCGATAATACTGCAACAGAAAGAATTTTTTAAAACTGATTTATAAAAATTAATTTTTATAAATCCGTGGTAGCCTGGTTGGTAAAGCGTCAGTCTCGTAACCGAAAGGTCGCGGGTTCTGACCTCGTCTCGGCCAAAGACCGCCGTGTTGGCTAATGGCAGTTGGGGCACGTTAAATATGTCGAGACTGCAAAGTCCTCCAAGTTCCCATAACAAAACGATACCGCTGGTGGTACTGAATCAGGGATGAGTCGGTCTCTGACTTGGATCTAAATCCTGACTTGCGGATGGATGAATGAATGTACGAATGAGTTACCCCCCCCCCCCAAAAAAAAAAATGGGTTGTGTCGTGTGTGTTGAGCAAAGTCGTACTTTCACCTTAATGGTGCTCGTTAACAACGAAAGGCGCACACCTCTTCATTCGAAAGAGCTCTGCTCATTCGTGCTTGGTATGACCAAGTGGCATTAGAACCACCACCACCACTATATCTGATTTATTGATTTTAATTAAAAAAATTCTTTATCAGTTTTACAAGATTTAGTGTAGCTAAACTATAAAATATTTAGAAGTTTAAGAAGCATTAGTGTTTTTTTTTTTTTTTGAACGGATGAAAAAAAACACTTTTGGAGTTGAACAAATTAAATGTCCATTTTATTTCATTCTTTTAACTTTTTTGTGCATTTACAGAATAGCTATGTTTTTTCTCAAATAAATAAGTAAATTTACATATTTATTAGGGAAAAGAGTTTAATTTTAGCCATACTTCTTCCCTATTAGCACAAAATGTCCATAAGAGTGTCATTACTTCCATACGAATTTGCATTCAGAATAATGGGTAGCATCGTAGAGATATCGCATAATATCTTGTGTTAATAGAATAAGCTTAATTTAACTCGTTAACTTAATTGACACTTCTGTCATATGATACATTTATTTTTATTTATTTATTTATTTTAGAAAAAACTAAAATTATATTCGTTTTTCAATCGTGAAATGAACATAAAATCAGTTTTAAACAATTCACTGCATCAAAATGTTTGTTGATTTGCGTTATTTGCTTCATACAATTTATCTACCTGATTTAACATATGCTCTCGGAATCAGTTATTTTTGCCATATATTTAATTCTGTTTTATTTCTTCTATTTTATTACTTATCTCATATTACAAATATGAGATAAAAATTCTTGGAAAATAAAAATATTCAGCTGTTTTTCGGTAACATTTAAGCTTTTTAAACGGATTTAAAAAATACTTATAAATGATTTATAAGTCATCTAAAGTTTTATAATATTGATATATGTTAATCTTAATTCTGTTTAAAATGATGGCATATAATACCATAAGAATCACTAATCCAATGAATATGTAGATTGTCGCCTTTTTGGTCTCTGGGGACTTCCAGCCTCTTGGACCACAGACCCATTTCGAGCAGCTGGAAATCTCTGAGAAGAAAAAAAATGAAACAAAAAGTCATTATTGAAGAAGGATAAAAATATAAGCATAGGATTTATTAATCATCATTAATAACGAATAATTTCTTTGATTTTTTTTAATTCCTCGATTTTGAAGTATCGGCTAGTGATGAAATAAGAAATATGGTGAAATGTATAATATAATGCTACCAATTTTCTCAAGTACAATCAATGTTAAATTTTTCTAGTATTTAATTGAAATACATTAATTATTCAAGTGGTACAAAATATATGATTAAGTAACTTTATGAATAAATCTAGTTTAAAATATGTTAGATAGAAATACTAATAAACTAAATAGTAAGTAATAAACCAAATTATAATACTAAATAGTAATATACTAATAATATATAAAATAATAATCTACTAATAAAGCAAATAGTAACAATTCTTTTGAAAATTCTTGATTCTAATCGAATGATGAGTTGCATATGTCACAAAGACAATACTGCTTCTCTGGTTCATATATTTCTCAAAATGCGATGGTTATACTGTAGAATTAATATATATCTAATATTTTAAATATAATGTAGCGTGAAAAGTTGATTAAAAATTCAAAATGTATATATGGATACAAAATGTACAATGTGAAAGGATAACTAAAAAAAACCATGTAGAAGTTTCCTAAAGTTGGTATTTTTAAAATTACGAGACTCAAATAATATTTATCAGATTGAAGATTCTTTTTTGAAACTATTCTCATTTTTTTTTTAGATCGCAATTTAAAATCTATCGGGGAAAAAAAAGAGTTATTCCCATCTTTTTAAATTTCTTCTTTCGTCCTCCAACAGCATATTTAATATGTTGCAAATCTACTTGCAAAGTTTATCTAGATTATAACTGAATTCCCTGATTCTAAATCAGTGGATGATAGCACTCATGCCCAGTGGCAAAAAAAAAATTAATAATTTTGAAAATTTGAATAAAAATTAAATTTAATAAATTCTGTGCATTGAAAAATTTCCCTGAAAAGATTCACCCAAAGAGGACTTCTGTCTTTAATTTTCAAATAAATAAAATAAAATGTTCTCTTTGATGAAAGTAAAATGTTACAAGTATTTAATGAAATCTTTCTTAATCGTAAATTGATTTTTTAACACAAGATTTAAAAAAAAAGCAATTATAGCTTTCTTGAAAAGATAAAGTTGCAAATTCTGTTTGTTAGAGCATGATATGTATCATTACTAGATAATATTTGAAATTGATAATAATCTTCGTATCTATTCTGAAAGCAACTCACTTGATTTTCTTAATCAGTATGATATTGTTGTTCTGGTTGCCAACCAACAAAGTGCATCCATGCTGATCATAAGTGGTTCTTCTTTCACGCAAGTCATCTCTATTGCGGATGAATACGCTGATGCAGATGGAAGCACTCTCACTTTTGTTACTGAAACTCTGAGAAAATAAAACTTCCCGATTATGAACAGTTTCAGGGCACAATAATTCAACAAAATATTTGTTTCTAGATTGATCCCATTATTCGAAGAATTTGATGTATTATTTTACATACTTTTAACAAAAGTTCGTGAGCAAGTTTCAATTTAGAAAAAAAATATTAAAAAACCTCACTTAAACTATGTCAATCCATTATACAAACCCTGATAGAAAATGCGCATAGTTGTGTGAGGGCTTTATTATGTGTGTGTGGTGTGTGTGTAATTCAATATGCCATTAAAGTGATATACACGTGTGAAGTTGAAATATTTTTAGTGAAAGAATTATTTAAGAAATGTGGATAACATATTTTTCAAAAATAAAAACCAATTGTAAAAAATATGTTTAGAATCTATGTTATAAATTTAATGCCCTTAATAATTATTTCATTTTAATTAGTTCCGAATCAACTAGCTATGACTCCACCGTATTGATAAATAAAATTTCTAATATAATTCTAATTCGATTGTATACGAAATTCAAACTTCTAATTTAATTATTAGGAAATGAAAGTTAGTTGAAAGCACAATCATAACGGCCTTATAATTTTCGTTAAATTATTATTAATTCCTAAAGAAGATATCAAACAAATAAAATCGGAAAATAATGACAAATTCAACAACTGGCAATTAGATGCAAATACATATTTTTGGAAATTGATGTGAAATAAGAATATTGTTCTATTTCCAACTTAATTTACTTTGCGAGAATAATGCACATAACTAATTGGCTAAGAATATTGACGCTGATTCAGAACTGTTCGATTATTTCCCATAAACAGATTATTAGATAAATGAATATGCCGAATAATAATAAAAAGAACAAATTTTAGTATTAAGTAATATCCTTCACGATGTCACATTTATAGATAAAAAGAGGTGCTTTAAAACATTTATCAATTAAGCTTATCTTATATTTCTTTAAAAGATAAAGTAGTACTAAAATACAGAATAAAGAATATACGGTTAATTAAAATATGTGTGATGGTATATTGCTTCTATGTTAATCTGTGTTTCTTATTAACAAAATTACGCCATTTAATAAGAAACATTACGCCTGTAATTGAAGTTGCCTCTTGTTCTAAGTACTTTGGTGTTGCTCCAATAGAAGTTTTCAATGCTTATGAGTTATTTTAATATTTCTAATCTAATTTAATTGTTTTTCATACTTGATTCTGTTATTATTAATTAAAATTCTTTTATCGTCCATTATTTCACATTGCTCCTTATCGCTTTCCCATTCATTGGGGTTAATGAAAGATCAATAAGGATCACAAAAGTTACATAATTTGTATCGCCAGTTATACTTGCTTGCTAGAAATAATGAACGAAAACATTAAGGAAGTGAAATTATTGACAGCAATATTAACTTTAATTATTTTAGAATCTCTGTCAGTTGGATGAGACTCTATTGAATTTTTTTTAAAGTTTCTTATTATTCATCTGTTTTCACTTATACTGGGTTTACATTCGGCTAGAACGCAGCACGGAAAGACACTGATTTAGGACTTGGATTTCCTATAACTAGTCGAGTGTAAATCCGGCATTATTTTAGATTTTTGATTACCTTTGCCTCAATTTCATAAGATAAATTCATGCATCCCATGCTTGACTGTAAATATCAATTTGTAGTCTTTGCATTTCCTTTTTTTTTTTCGCAGAGTATCTTATTTATACATCGGAAATTTACACAAAGAAACATGGTTTAAAAAAAGTCAACATGCCTAAATTTGGCACATAAAATGGGGAAAGAACTCATCTCGTCAAAAAGAACAAGGAGCAAAAATTTTTTAAATTACTCTTTGATAAGAGATCAGTTTTTTCAAGCCAAAGAAATGCACCTAATTCTACAAATGGATGCCCAGCCAGAAAAAAAAATCCAACATAGTGACATGTTGTTAATTACTACCCAACGGCATAATTACATTTTTCAGCCTTTCCACGCACACGCTGTCTACTGGCCGTCTTAAAACTGGCTGAGTATAAACAAATAAATAGTGCACGCTTGCTTTTAATGTTATAAAATAATAATTCAAATATGGCCTGCAAGTCAGAAAAAAAAGGTAAGAATAAAAAATAACATCTCATACCTGTTCAGCTTCTATTCCATAATTAGGTAGATGTTTAACGTTATCTACCAAAATGGAGCCAAAAGGAGGATTCCGGTTCAGGATCTAGAATGAAACAATGTCTCTTATTCAAATAAACTTAGCTTTAAACCTTAATTTTTTTTCTGTTTAACCATAAAAAACAGTCACTATTTATGCAGATAAAGAAATTTATTTGAAAAGAAATTTTTCAGCAGTTTAAATGTATACATGTGTAGTCACTTATGTATAGTCCCCTACCTAGGTAAAATCCTATTTTTGATCCTCTCGCGACTTTTTCAAAATCCCACCAAATCGAAAGTATTTGAATTAAAAGGTTAAGAAAAAAGAATTCTTACCTTTCGCCAAAAAATCCTTATTATTCGCCAAAGGTGGGCTAAAATAAGATCGACCCCCCCTACCTATTATCACTGAACCAAGCAGTAACAATAGTATTTGCTGTTATAAGTTGCCAATATATTCTTCAGGCCTAAACAATCTCTTTGGTGAGGTCTGACCTCTCCTTTTACCTATATATATTTGCTGCTTACCAGTTGGAAAAGTAGCAAGTTTTAAAAACAATATTATTTATTTTGATAACGGTGTTAATCATATTAATAAATTAAATAATTCTTTGAAGTTGAAATCAGTATTTTTTTGTATATTCTTTTTATATATTTTTCTAGATGAGCGATTTTATACCGTCATAATAACTTATATACTCATTCAAGAGAAAGCTATTTAAATAGTTTTCAAATATTTGGAGGGAAAAAGTGATTCAGAAGGTGAATTTTGTTTTGTAAAAGATGAATGCCATTTAAAAAAAACTTTAAATTGGTTAATCTGAGTTACAATACAAAAACAAAACAGAAAAAATACCCACCATGAAGAATTATCTAATTTGTAAGTACTTTTCCATTATGCGGGCTCAAATGTCGCCAATGTGAACCAAATACGAGCCTCGTCGCCAAGCGGGAAACCAAACGAATGTAAGAAATTTAGCGGAATTCTACATTATTTGGCGATTTCTCGATGCGCACGGCTAACAAAGCGAATGGCAAAAGCTAATGTCGCCAATATGAACAAAACGCGAACAAAGACGCCAGTTGTAACTACGCGAAATTTGCTGTAATTTTGCATGTTTTGGTGACTCAAGTGATTTTTCTCTTTTCTCGATTAACGACTGTTTGTCGACTTCAAGGCGATTTTTTTGTTTCGCCTGTATAACGGAAAAAGTACCAATTTGTATTCATTGGTAGAAAATAAATCAATTCAATTCCTTTAAATAATGTATTATTTATATGAGTTTAAAAAATAGTAATTGAAATTTATTCTAAATCATCTGTCTTACCAGTTCGAGTTCTCTGGGATTTGTGTTCACCAGGGTTTCAAAAGAACCAATACCTGCATTGACTAATACAGTGGACAATGTAACACCTATTAAAATATGCGTATATTATAATATTAAATCAATATATCATAAATTCCAAAATCTTATAATTTTAAACGAGCTACTTTTGTATTCAGGATGTCTTAAAAACCTTGACCATGGCTTTTTATTCCTTAATTATTGATCATAGACATATACTGTAAATTACAAAGTCGAGTATAAAAAGGTGCAAAATGTTATGAAATCGATAAAAAATTTTAGGGGATATACTCGTATATTTATTTTGTGTTGCTTGGAAACAGCTCTAAGGATTTGGATCAAATTTTACAGGAATTTGGATAAAGCTTTGCTTTTAAAATTGATCCACATAAGTGACTTTCATCCGATTTGACATTTGATTTTTACACGCACAAAAGAAACACCACATTTTTTATAACCATCTATTAGAGTCTTTTTTAAAAATCAGTTCTCTTGCTAACATTATCATATAGCGTCATCTCGTAAATTTTTGTAGAATTTGCATTGTTGCCACAGGATGATAATCTAGTGGAACATCAAAAATTTGTAAGAAGTTGCTATATGACATTATCAACTCACATTCAATAGCAACAATGGAATTATTGTGTTAACCAATTCGAATAACAAGTTAAACTAATTGCAATCATGATTTAAAAAAAATTTAAATAACCATTTCATATTCAGATAAGATTGAAAATATTCTTATATAATCATTATGTGATTCGTATCTAAATATCTTTTCTGAAAAAAAAAATATGATTTAAAAAAACACTGGGCTAAGACGGGTCTCCAAGGTACTTTACACGTAATAAGAGCATAACACGGCATAATAATTAATAGTCAAAATTAACTTATTCATTAAATCCTAAAAAATTAAAAAGTGTCAATGTTACAAAGTAGGTAGCATTGAAATGGATGGTCGTATATCAGACGATTTAAGAAACTTGACAACTAAAAACTTTTAAAAAATTTTGAATTTAACGTTTGCAATAGTGTTTCCCACCATTACCTGTTTTGATATTTATCAATCCTCCTGAGTTTTAATCTTCTCACACAGACAAATTAATAAAAAATTAAATTTAAAAAAATCAAGGGATTACTTATCACAAGTGGCGATAAAAAATGCAAATAACAGTAAAATCAACTCGAAATGAAGTTATATTTTGCGAAAGAACAAACGTTTACAATGTCAATCCAACTTCATTCTTTTAACAAAAAAAAGTTAAAACCGGAAAGGAAATAGAATCAGGAAATAATGAATTGAATTAAATCTTTTAAATTAAAAAAAAAAATTCTTACAACGATAAATTCTTTAAGAGAAACTAACACTGATACCACCTCATTTCTTTAATTCAATCGACATATTTAAATTTAAGACAGCAAAATAATAATTGTCTTATAAGCTATGAGACATAGCAATATTAAGACTATACTAAAACTGAGTAAAAATCGAGAAAATTTTGATACATTATGTTACGATTTATTTATTAATTAAACAAATGACTATCAGTAAAATTTCCATTCTATTTCGATATATTTAAATGATTTATTCTGTAATGTTTGTACATGCATTGAATAGAAGATCCATAACTTCCGACGGATTAAAAACGAATACCTATTTTGTCGAGTTGTCTGGCCACATGCTTGGAATTTTCCCACAGTCGAGCTTTGAAACACTTAGCAAGAAGAGCAGCATTGTACAGAATCGAAAAACCTTTGGTATCATATCTCAGATACTCTGCCAAACCTGAACATAAAAATAAATCATTATATTTGAGACAATTAATTTATTTGGAATAGAAGAACATATAAGTCTGCTTAGACTCACATTCAATAATAAAAAAAAATGTGGGAAAGATTATTTGATAATAAAATATCAACAACTGTTCTGGAGGATTGATTGGGTGATTTGATCGCTAAATATAAATTTTAATGGAATATAAATAAACAAATACACAATGAGAATTTTTGTTTGATGAACCTAATCCATCATAACTTCGCGCATCATTTTTTTTCTTCTTGTTTCCAATGTACTAACTAAATGCACGGAAAAAAAGTATCGACAATTTCGAAGAATCTTCACGTTTTAGAAAGCCATGTATTTTTAATAAGAAACAAAAAAAATCGATATCTTTCTGTCTGAATAATAGCCTAAACGTGAAAAGAAATCGATATAAGGAAGTTAGAATGCAGTTTTCATTAAAATACTGGATTCCTAGCAAAGTATGGAAGAAAACAATTAATCAAAAATCTGTTTGGCTGCTAGGCTGCATAGGAGCCAGATAGTTTAAAATTATAAGGATTTAAAAGAATGATACTGTATTTTTTGTCATGTAAAATACAGATGTATATCATTTGGAACAAATATATCATTCAGGCATATGTCTGACTCTAATCATAAATCTAAATACGCAATCGCTCAAAAGCACATAAGTTAGATAAATGAATACTTTACTGATAGATAATTGAATACTGAATCTTCTTCTATACTTATAATAAAGTTTAATGTGTGAGCGTGTGTATGAGTGTTGACGCTCTACAGGCCAGACTGTTGGACCTACAGCTACCAAATTTGGTACATGTGTACCTTGGAGGTCGGGAATGTGCACCTCGGAGCCCTTTTTTCGAATTTTTAATTAGAATTTGAATTAATTAAAATTTAAGCGAAATTTCGACGTTTTTCCGCTATAACTTCCGAAATATTATTGCACAAACATGATTTTTATATCAATTTAAAGATAAAAAAATTAGCTTTCTAATGGTATCAGTTTTTTTAATTTATAACTTAAGTTTCTATTTTTAACGAATTTTTAAAGAAATATTTTAACCATGTTTTTTTTTAGCACGTGACTGGATAAAATAAAAGAATGCCGGAAGTTCAAATTAAAAAAAAAACTATCATCGCAAAATAAATCTAAAGAAATGCAACTTTTAGAAAATGACTGGATAAAATAAAAAAAATATAAAATGTGATATTTTCTAAAAAAAATAAATGCAAAGAAAATGATTCTATGATCGTTTGCAATATCTAAATAATTAATTCTGTGACCGGTGGTTGGTGGGTTCTAATTAAGATAAGCCTTCTTGTGTAACAATAATTTATTATTTAAACATATAAGGTTACGTTACACACAGACACAAAACAGAGAGTGGACAAAAAACACGTCAACATATAACGATAACAGAGGCTTAATTGACTGTCTCTCTAAGCACTCGCCAGAGGGCGGAGTGTAATGAGTGCATCATAGTGTAGGGGGAAAAGGAGAGTGCTACAATTCAATAAATCTTCTTTACGGTAAACCTGATCGAATTTAGGCAGGATATGCATTGGAATCCAGACTTAATGGCATATTTCTATTACCGTTTGCAATATCTGTATCATTAATTCAATATTTTTTTCTCGTTATAAAATGTGATAGTTTCTAAAAAAATAAATGCAAAGCCAGGGTTTCTATAATCGTTTGCAACATCTAAATCATTTATTCAATAATTTTTTTCCCTTTTTCGCTTTCTTTTAAAAAACATATTTAATATTTTGGCAAATCACAGAAAAAGAAACTTTTTAATATTTTGGAAGCATTACCGATAAATTATTAGAGCATTAAACTCAGAAAGGTTTTCCGAATAAATTTACGGACTCTTTAACTACTAATAACTGAATTTTTTAACTTTAACTATTTCTTAAATTTTGTACTGATTTTAAAGAAAAAATAACACATTTTTTATCTATACTGTTAATAAAGCTCAATGTGTGTATGTTGGCGCTCTACAGGCCAGACTGTTGGACCTACAGCTACCAAATTTGGTGCATGTATACTTTGGGGGTCGGGAATGGGCGCCTCGTAGCCCTTTTTTTTAAAAAAAATTGAATTAGAATTTGAATTAATTAAAAATTAAGCGAAATTTCAACATTTTCTCGCTATAACTTCCGAGAATATTATCGCACAAACATGATTTTTACATCAATTTAAAGATAAAAAAAATAGCTTTCTAATGGTATCGGTGTTTTAACATGTAACTTAAACTTATATTTTAAACGAATTGTTAAAGAAATGTTTTAACCATATTTTCAACAATATATTTCGGATGAAACAATAAAATTTAATCTGCAAGAGCACGTCAAAAGGAAAAAATTAGGTTTTAGCACCGTGTTGCCATCATTTTGACGGAAGTTCAAATTAAAAAAAAATTATCATCGCAAATTAAATCTGAAGAAATGCAACTTTTAGCAACTGACCGTATAAAATAAAATAAATACAAAATGTGATATTTTCTTTAAAAAATGCAAGGCAAAGGATTCTGTGATCGTTTGCAATATTTAAATTATTAATTGAATAAATTATCTTTATTAATACAGGATATGCATTCAAATTCCTTTCTAATGGCCAATTTGTAAAATATTATTAATAGACATATATATTGTTTAATACTATTAATTTGATCTAAATGAAGCAAATAATTACATTTTATGTAGTTTGTATCAAACAATGCATTTATGAATAATGAGTTTTAGATTTCTTCATACTTTGCTCTGTGAGCCATATTTCACAAAATATTTTTATTAATATTTTAAATAAAAGTTGCTACATCAATCAGTTTTCTAAATCAATCATTAAAACTGACTGATTTATAAAATTAAAGAATATTATTAGGAAAACGTGTTCTTTTAGAACTTTCAGTCCATCATCTTAAAGAAAATATTAATTTCAGGCCAATCAATGCACGGAGTTGCTTCAAAGCTAATGAATATGTGATTTAATTGAAAATTTTAGAGCCCATTACACATGGCGAACCAGCTGGTCGCCAAAGGCGGCTAGTCTAACAATAAAATTTTTTAAGCAGCGTGTGGCCGAAGAGGAAAGGCCCTTTACGCTTTGAAATTTTAAACTTCGCTTTATTCCATTCCTACAGGTATAATTTATTTACAAGATGCGATGACGAATTGATCATCCACAAACGATACAATAGCAGAAGAGAAAAGAGATCAAAATATTTTTCTCAGTGGTTTCTCATCATAAGATTCTGTTGGGATTTCTTTACACGTGTCAATTTAGGTAAGATGAATTCAGGTATCTTTTCGAAAGAATTTTCTTAGCTTTAAGAATTTACTTTTCCTTTTACTGGGATCGAGTGAAATTGCTAATTAGAGCAATTTTACATAGATCGTGTTACTTTCATTAAATAAAAATGGTGTATCTGGATAAAAAATAAGGCAGCAGTTTAGAATCAAGTTAATATGGGTTAAATGAAGATAAAAGTTAGAAATTTCATTAAGTTGAAATTAAATTTTAAAATATCATAACACATACGCGCCCATACATACATATATAGACGATAATTCAAAAACACATGTTAATTAAATTGAATTTAATATGTAGTTCCTGCATCAAATATTAAATTTTTATCAATTTTTAATCAAATTTATCAACGAGAAGGCCAATTTATATAAATTTTCAAAATCCTCTTTTTATTTTTTCAGCATTTGAAAAATAAAATGTACCATGTTATGTTCAAGAATCAGAAAATTTTGTTGAAAAGAATTCCGTTATTTCTGCGAATATTAAATGTCTAGGTTTTTTGTACTTGTTAAAGAAAAATATTCATGTAGGTTATCTACGTATGTTTTGTTTCCGGTCTTCGCCAAAGCAATATTTTCATTTACTGCATGTAGTCAAAATCTTTTTTTAATAAATTAATCGCCTAGAAGAATCATAAAAAGTACCATTTTTTTTAATGAATCGGTTCAATACACTTAGATCTAAATAAGGAGTGTGCGGTGTAATGCCAACTTCCTTCCAATGCACCTAGATATGCTTTAAATTTGAATGAACGTATAGAACAGTGGTGGGGAAACTTTTTTTAAGACGGGCCATTTGTAATAACTAGACGATCGTAGCGGGCCAAAGAATAATGCTTAAATCGTTAAAAAATTTATGTGTTCTATAAACATATACATATATTATTACATACACTTATTAATTTAATAGTAAAAAAGTAAAAGGTAAGAAAATTATAAGCACAAAATAGAAAATGAATTTAGTGTAGTTCTTGATGTGAAGTATTATCACTTTATTTTCTGGTGTCATTATTGATTGATGGTGCATGAGAAAAATGAAATTGAGACTGTTTTATCAAAATTTCATCTTAGTCCGGTTCCATTTGCGAAGCAGAAATTCTTAAAACTGATGAAACGTGCTCATCTGTAATTCTGTTTCTTAAAGAAGTTTTCCTAAGCTTCATTGTTGAAAAGATTTGTTCGCATATATAAGATGAGCCGAACATTGTCATTATCTTCATTGCATGAGTAATTAGATTTGGGAAATTATCTGGACTTAAATTTTTATAAAATTCTAGTAATGGTACTGTATGAAAAGTTTGTTTCAGGAGAGTGTTACAGTTCAGTTCTATTAACTGAAGTTGAAATTTTTCATCAACTTCTTCGTAATTAACACTGAATGGGGTCGCAAAAATACTAAACTCTGGTTTCTTTTTTCTAAAGTCCTGAAATCTCCTTTCAAATTCTGAAGATAGTTTTCTCAAATTAATTTCGTATTTTTTAATCTTATTGTTTGATATAGTGTCGCTAACTAACTGATCTTCGGGCGGCCTCGCTTTTATTTATACCTATCTGCAAGGATTGTTTGGGAATTGGAGTTTTGTGGTTCTTTCGGAAAAACAGAAAATGAATCGACAATGCGAGAGTGTCTGGAAGTTTCGAGCGAAGAGGAGTCAGCTGTTTGGGTCGGATGGATTTGTCCAGAAGACTATTGTGTTTTGAATATCGCTGCAGGTAGTTTTTATGCGGGTCGTCACATTACGAAGTAAGAATGGGTTCAAACATTTCTCACGACGGCACTCTTAAACGGGCCGGATTAAACCTTTCCGCGGGCCGGACTTGGCCCGCGGGCCGTAGTTTCCCCACCACTGGTATAGAAGAACAGCAGTTGTAAAAAGTCAATTATTACCTGGAATAGATAATTTTGAGTTTTTACTGTTCATCTCGTTGATTAAGAGAGAAAATTCCAAAACTATTTCTATATCTGTATTTTAAAAATTAAAGTAATGAATTTGGTTTCTATGGAAACTAAAGGATTGAAGAAAGAGAAAAGTTCAAAGGATTTCTTAAAGAACCCTTTGAAATATCAAACCATAAACCAAATTCTAATATATATATTTTTATTGGTTTTTTTGAACACATAAACTCAAAAGGAAATAAATATAACATGTGGAAAAATTAAATCAAAATCATAAACTTACATTGAGTGACTCGTACTCCACTTCTGAATATTTTAGCTATGTCTTGGTTAAACGCAGGCTCCGAAATAGGCAAACATCCAAACGTTGCTTGGGTCAAACTGTTTTGAAAGCATTTATTAAGGTATTGAATTTAGATACCATTTTTAGAATTTAACTATAACAATGAGAGCTTTGCCCTCATTCGTGACTATACATATTTTATGCAAACTATTTTGAAAAGGAGGCAATACTTTCTAGATAGTCAGGCATTTTATGTGATAAAATATTAACTCCATCTATGGCGTTTTGTCTCGAAAAGAAATGTATTTATTAAGGCTTTGATGTCAAATATTGCGAGGTGATACAACTCAAATATTAGATTAAATGCCAAGAAAGTACATTTTTTTACCATTTTTTAGTGTGACATAGAATAGCAAGTAAATTTTCGAAAAAGGTTTTCTAGTTTGATTTAATGTACAATTGAAAATTGGATTAAGTCGATAAATTTGTTCGGTTCAGACTTAGGAGCATTAACTAAGAAGTTTTTTTAAATACCTCTATTTTCTTTATTTTCTATGTGGTGGTGGTAATAAATGAAATGAAATATATAAAAAAAAAAAAAGATAACCTCTGGAGAGATATGCCGATCTCTCTAGTCACAGAAAATTTCAGACAAATCGTCACTAAGATGGTATAAATAAAAAAATTATTAATGTAACTCTTTCCTGTTAAGTAAATATATAAAAAGTAATATTAAAACTGTTTGTTCAGCATATTTAGAAACGAACATCTATAATACTAATTTTTAAAAAAATTGATGAAATATTTTTTGAATTAATGCCATGCCCATTACATTTTTGCTAATTTTAGAACTATGCATATTAATTATCTAGTTTGTAATTATAGAATGAAAAAAAATGATACCAATTGATTTTCATTGCTCTGGTTTTAATTTTTCCTTGAAGAGGAAACCTAAAAAGAAATGATTTATTTATTTATAATGAATTTTTTCAAGATCTATGTTTCAAAACTATGTTTCAAGATCGGTCAGTGTGCATGTATTTTGAGATTCATCTTTTTATGTCAAAGAAAACTAATTATCACTTCGATTTAGAAATTTGATATATCGATCCAAAGGGAGAAATCAAGTGAGATTAAATTTACTTGTTCACATAGTGGTCATATCTTTCTGTACTGGTCGAAGCTATTTTAGTCGTTTGTCAATTTCGATTTTCTTAATTTGCATTTGTAAAAACTCGCTTTTATAATTCTGTATTTATTAAGAACCAAAAATAAAAAAGCAAACAAAAAATTCTGAAAATTTTGCCTTTTTTTACCCAGATTCAAAGATTATTTTGTTTCAAAATAACGAAGCGTACAAGCGATGATTTCATTAACTAAAGTTGATTTTGAAATGTGACTTTTGTCTTATTTGATGAATAATTATACCTCAAACAGAAACTTACACTTTATTGTTGCATTGGAATTGAACTAAATAAACAATCATTTGATCAATTGTTACATGCTTAGTTTCAAATATATCATATTTACAGAAAAAATAATTTACTAGAAAAAAAGGGATTTTAACACTCAAATTACGATTTTATTAAATATTACTACTTAAAAATGTTTGTGTGATACTTTGGTGTCAATCTATTGAAACAGATTTTTATTGTTATAAGAAAAAATATAAAGGTATGATGTAATAATAACGATAAATGAGAATTATAATTATGATTGTATAAATCCATGGAATTCTTGGTGGTCAAGGAGAAAGTGTCTTTCATTTTGGAGATTTTCATTGCTTAAATCGTTGGATAAAAAAAACCTGGCAGCAAATTTATGAATTTACCAATAATAAAGATGATATATGATTACAAAATATTACAAAACTATAATAAAATATCCATGAATACAGCAAACTTACCGAATCGATGTCATTTTACTTTTGTTAAGATCATTCAAGAATTTTTTTTCGTTCACTCTGAGCTGAATATCCTCGAATTCCTTGCAGGCAGAAACTAAAGCGAGCTGAAGAAATAAATTTACATTGCACTTTATTACAAAAAATTATAACAAAATAAAAAAATACACTTAATAGTTGAATTACTTTTAATTTGTTCGAGGTTTTATTAAGTTAAGTTATGGCTTGTAGAACTGAATCGTCACATTTCATTCAGTACATGCATAGATCAGTTCAAATTTTAATTTTCTTTTATATTTAAAATCTAGAGAGTAGGATGTAGGTATTTGAAAAAAATTTTAATTTCAAACACATTTTTTCCAACGTATTCCAATTAAATTACTATTAAAGTCATGTAAAAACATCAATAAAACAAAAAAACAAAAAAAATTTAAAATAAAAATTAAAAACTTTGCTTCAAAAGAAAATGGCTTTAAACAAAATAAACTAAGCAAACAAGACGAAAAGATTTTTTTTAAATCCTAAAATACATTCCAAAACACGATATAACTTACATACATTAAGTATCAACCAAATTATCAAAACTATGAAGTTTAAATTATATAAAAAAAATGCAGCCGGCCTGAAGATTTTACTAAGGATCAAAAAGGCCGTGCTCTAAACGTATTGTTGTTTCTTTTTAAAAGTTTTTGATCTTAAAAATATTTACTTCATATGGTTTCATTAATATTGTTTTCAATTTTGGCTTACAGATTCATACTTTAATTACAAGATTTTGTGATAAAATCTCCAGTTAAAGTATAGGAGGAATTAGAAAGAATTTATTTATCATCAAACATTAAGAAAAAAACATTTAAAATTTATCTTTTTTAATTTTTAAAACATTTTCAATTTTCAATTTCATGTAAATTCAGAGAAATAAAAATTGAATATTTCTTATTTGAAGTCAAAATCCAAAACACATGGTTCACTAATCTTATCTGGAGCCATTTTAAATATTTCTTAATTTAAGCAGCATTAAATAATATGCTCTCAAAATTTTCTCTTCAAAAATCAATTTCTCATAATTAACATTCTGGTCTTTATTATAGATTAAAACAGTCTGCATTCCTTTTTAGCTTTGTTAATTTGCACCTATTATTCCTCAGAGTTAAATATAGTACCCTTATTCAGCCTCTATAGCTTTTAGATTTTCCACTACATTTCAAGATGAAAAAACTGTAACTTTACTACTCTAGCACAGATCTGCCAGGTCAAGTGAGAATCATAAATAGAGTGAGAGATATGTCAAAGATAATATTATTTCCGAGAAATGCTACCTACTGAACGGGAAAGATAGAAGATTGTAGGTCAGAATTATTAACTTGTGATAGAGCAAAATTAATTCTATTATAGAAAAATGTCTAAAAACTGCAGAAATCAACTTCAAAAATTTATTTAAAAATACAAAATAAAAATTTTCTTTGCAATTGTTAGTATCATTATCTTTTTATAGTTGTCAAAGTAGTACTGTCATTTTTGATACGTTGACGTATCGTAACTTTTGGTCTGTGTAATTTTGCTTTCCAAAATTCTAAATATTGTATGCTTTTGAAGAAAAACTGTACTACAAAACATAATTCCAAATTTCCAACCGGGCAGTTCTTCGAAAAACTTGGGAAGTGCCAGAAATTCTAAGGGAGGAGGTCTGTTGCTGGAAATGTCATTGATGATTTAGATACTTTCGGTTCAAAAAACTGAATTGTAAATAAAATTAATTTAAATATTTTTCTTATTTAAAAAAAATATAAGAAAAATAATTATGTACTGTTATCAGTAACCTTATATTTTTATACTTTTCAATGTAGTACCGATACGTTTAGCTAAGTTGATGCATCGTATCATGTTTTTCTGTGAAACTAAGTATTTCTAAATTCTAATTATTGTGTATTTTTGAAAAGTGATAATATTGCAAAAAAGAATTTAACATTCATTGCAAATTTTCGACCTTTCGGTTCTTAGATAAACATAGGGAATAGCCAGAAATTTCATGAAAGGAGGTCTATTGTTAGAAAGGTAGTCGATGATTAGACACTTTCGGTTCAAAAAACTGAATTGTAAAAAAATAGCATATGCTATTTGTTACATTATTTAGCTCTTTAAATAATACCTGCATTGCTGCAAGTATTACTCTCCATTCTACTTTGGAAATACAAGTTACTGCTGATAATTGATTTAGAGAGAAGTTATGCAATTCTTGAAAAATGTAAATTAATAAGATGAAAAAAGAGTGTTCAATTATGAAATATATAGTAAGAAAATAAATGAATCTATTACATTTCCTTTAAAGAAACTAATAAAATTTCATAATCATATACGCCAGGCTGTACTATGGCATACATTGCCATTAAAAGGAGATACCTGATCTGTTAGTTTAAACAAAATTTCCATTTTCTTTTTTATTAAGAGAAAGAGAAAGAAAGTAATACCAATTCGGGCAAATTTTCATTTCCAGTTAAAGTAGAAAAACTCTTCATAGTTTCAAAGGCAAGATAATATCTAGCCATTAGCTTTCCAGTATCTGTGAAAATAAGTATAATCAATTCAACTAGGGCTTTAAATAAAATTAAGAATATGATCATTCAATAGTTGAAGAGTTTTAATTTCTTATTCTGAGTTGAAGAAATTCTTACTATGAAGACTAAAAGAGAAATAGAAGCCATTACTTGTTTCATTAATAATATTTCCTATCATACTTCTGCTACGATGTTCCATTTTTGCCCGATGGAGAAGAAAATGATTTATAATAGTGTTATGATTTCAGGGTCATTAGACACAAACTATTTTCAGTGTGAAAATTGAATAGTTACTTTTTGTCAAATATAATGAGATAAATTATTTGGTTTCTAACAGTTTGAAACAATTTGAAAGTTAGTAATATATTTATCTGCAAATATTCAAAACATTTAAGAATATGCAACAGATTAAAAAATTATAAACTATCATTCTTAATATTAGAGGTAAAATTTTTTTAAAAATGTCTAATTCTGTCATTAAATGAAGTTCCTTGTGCCGGGTTTACACTAGGCCAAGTAATCAGACGACCAGATGGCAGCGCGTGCATGGAAAGTGAAAAAATACTGTTTCGGTTAATGGTAAGCAATATCCACGTTGGGACAACAGTATGCCGTTGTATTGTATTTTTTTCTTTCTGCGCATGCGCTCGTAGAATTTGGAGAGGTGTTTTTTTTTTTGTCTTTAAAAAATTTATAATTTATAGATTAATTTCTACATTTTTTGCTCTTTGTTCTTTCTGCGAGGTTGCGAGGGTTGTATCTTTTAAAATTTTATGTGCACCCTTTTTTTTTTCTTTCAAAATTTAGGTAATTGCCGCTCTCTTTTTTCTTTTTTTAAAATTTTTTATAGTGCTTCTTTGCGTAAATACGATAGTCAGTGAAAAAGAAAAATCATGTTAGGCCAAAACGGCAATTTATAGCAAAATGTGGCATACCTGAATCTATTTTATGAAACCATGGCAAACCGAAATCAGTCCCTTTTGACGCATGCTTTGTCTACTGGCTGTCTTATTACTGGGCCAGTGAAACCTCGGGTTACTTTCTAAATGAAAGATCCAGTTGTAACGAATGCAAAGAAGCATACTGGGCACTGCGAAAGCTCTTCTTAGAATGTTAACTAATTGGGCAACTTGGAGGCGATGTATCTATATTAAAACAATTTCTGCGTCTTGAAATTACTTTTCACAAATGTTTCTTTTAAGCATTTTCTCACGATTGCAAACAAATTTTTTCATTCTCTGTATTTTTATGCAATCGTTTTCCTACTTTTTCAAAAAAAGAAATTTAATTATATAACTATGATTAACTAAATGTGCATAATAAGTAAGTAAATAAGATAACGATAGTAAAAATATACCAGTTGGAAGAAGACCGAAGCTGTCATCGTCCATGTAAATAAGTTTGTACTTCCTTAGACCATTCAACTCTTTGATGCACATATCTACAGAGGTATAAGAAAGCGTTTCTCGTGTTACTAAACGACAAAATTGGATGAGGAGACTTTTCAAATGCAAAATTTTAAACATCATAATAAATTACCTTGAAGTTTCCTTTCGATTTTTTCTTTGGATAATTCCATATTGATTCCTAAAATTATTTTTCTCAAATCAATTGCAGATAATAGAATTTGTAATATATTGTTTTAAATAATTCGGTGCAAGATGACACACCCGGTATTATTCTAGATTTAAATTCTTTCGCCTGTGATTTTTTAATATAAAACTTTTTTTTCATAAAAAATTATGATATGCAGTCCCGTCTTTTTGCAGCTCTAATAAAACAAAATCCTTTTATTATCCGAAATATTTTTTAATTAAAATTAAATTATCAACAATATCATAGCTGTAAATGCTTTTGTATAATGCCGAAAATAGATTTTCTTCATAAATTTTTAATATTAATTCTGAAAGTTTTTTTCCACAAATATTGAAGTAGAAAGGAAAGTTAAAGAACATTTCAAGAAATAATTAATTACGTACTTAAGTTTTCATTAATAAAAAAAACTTTAAAATGAGCCGAAATGGTCGTTTTTCTTTTATAAATTGTTAATCGTTCCCGTTTCTAAAGTTTCCTAGTAGAATTTTGGTTATGTTCTCTGAAACATCTTTTAGCATATATTTTTCTTTGTTAACAATGCAATTATATTTGCCTTCGAAAGATTTGCTCTCTGAGCCTTTATTTAAATTTGAACGATACCCATATGCTTTCTGCCGGTTGTCACTAAATTACTATTATAAAACAAACAAAAACTATTATCAACTGGTATGTATTAACCTGTAAAAATGTATTAAAATATCTGTAGAATACTCAAAGGCTTGATGTTGTTTAGCAAGAGTATCTATAAATTTCTTTATCTCAAAATCGTTTACTTTAATTTTCTCAAAAAATTAAAATCAATTGAAATAATTGCACGAAAATAAAACTGATATAATAAAAAAGGAGAATTTTGAAATTTAATTTGGTGAAAATTATATTTTTTTGGATACTTTTCTGCGATTTTCTGCAGTTTTCTGCGTTATAACAAAAAAATCAGCAATGTTCTCATAGTTCAAAAAACCGTTGCTGTTTTTGCTCGTTAAATACATTTTTACATCAAGGTTTGAGGTATTAACCTTTGTTTGCTAAATCACCGTATAAATACGATTGCGAACTGATGCCAAAATATATGTGTTAAAAGTGAAATTTAAGAAATTTTTCAAATCCTTGTTTAAGTTTCAACGATCTCAAAAGGAAAGAAAAATTGCACAAAAATGAAATGGATATCTTTAAAAAGTAATCATTTTAAAATTATGATGATTTTTTTGCAATAATTTTGTCTTATGTATGGGTAGATTCATTGAACTAGGTATCAGACATGTAATATAGTCGGATTATATCGGGATTGAATTATAAAAAGCGTTTAAGACATCTAAGAAAATGAAGTACTGCACTGTCATTTGGAGAACTGAAGAAAAATACCCTTAAAGAGAGGCAAGAAATATTTCTGAAAATGTTTTGAATCACCTTGTAAATTTTAATGTAAGCAGATATTCAACTATTTTAACAGCATTACGTTCTAATTAATTTTATGCAATTTCAAGGAAAATTATTTCAGTTTTCACTTTTAAGAATTGAAACTTCTAAAATTGCTACAAGTGCTGAAAACCATCTTTAAGCTATTAAACTGAATAAAATTGTTTTATAAAAATTTCCTTGAGATTTTCATTTGCTGAATTTTATAATATTAATTTATTCCGATATTTCTCGAACGAAAAGGCTAGTGTAAAAGAAAAAAAAGCGAATAAGTTTGAATTTTTTAAAACAATATAGTTTAATTAAGAGAGAGAGAGAGAAAGGGCAGTTATGAAAAAAACAGCTATTTTTCAGATTTATTTCAGCAAAATGCATCTTGTCTTACCATAATGTTTTGGATTCTTGAAAACTCTTTGATAAAGATAGGTAGCCTTCAACCATTCCATAGCTATTGAAGTATCTGTAATGGTTCCCAAAACAATCTCTGCATTCAGATGCTCTACAATATGTTTATGTAGACTAAAATGAACAGAAATAATTCAAAATTGAAGTTTTGAAGCCAAAATTCAGACAAATTTAATTCACAAAAGACTATTTCTATAACATGTTTCAGTTACTAAAGTTTTTATTTCAGCATTTTTGAATCGCGCAATATTTGTTTTTGTTTTTAAATGCTTTTAAAATTCCAAAGAGTATAATAAAGTTGTATTTTAAGTTAAAAGCAAAATCTAAACATCTATATAAAATTTTATTCTTTTATTTATTAATGAACATACAAGTTTGAATAATGAATATACAATACAAGTCTGTACAGAATAACGCTTACCAATACTTGTAAATCTGATTTTTATTAATCATTTGTTTTTTGTGTTAAATGCACAAAGATTTTTATTCTATATTTATCCTAAAATTAATGAAATATAATAAATTTTAATGCTTGTATTATCTGTTATGGTTGCTCCACGTAATGATAAAAATGTTCGAATTAAAAAAAAAATCATTTGAAAGCGTTGGATTTTCTCCTCTGCATAGAAATGTCAAAAATAAATTCTAGCGTTTTGTAGTGAAAATCATACTTAAGAAAATGTAACTGAGATTTAAAAAAGATATTAATATTTATTTTGAAAGGAGTGAGAGTAATTTTCCAATATGTATGACATTCCTCTCACACGTGAAATTTTATTACTTGCATTTGAGCTTTAGAATTCTGTTCGAAAATTTTCCTTCTTAATCTCTATAATTATTTATCATTGTTTTTTCTTATTTTCAAGTTATAAATAGATTTATAATTTTAGAAATTATGTTGCAGTTGCTAGTATCGGAACTATTATTTTAGTAGTCTAATAAGATTTAAATTATTTATTCAAACTTTAACTTCATCATCATGATTTTAACGTTAGAAAAAATTAGCATCATTTTGTAAGTTTTAAGTATCATAAAACTTAATTCCTCCTAACTAATTCCCCTTCGTGCGAATATCTCTGTGTTATTGCATATGTAATGCAGAAGACAAGTTCAGATTGTATTACCTGCTTTCAACAAGTTGTTTTCCAGACACCAAATTTTCATATTTATTCTGAAAGCAGAAAAAATCAGAAATAAAATAAAGTTCATATTTAAATAACAGTAGATAATTTATGAATAAAATAATATTGCAAATTTGTAGCTAAGATCATTTTTCCTGCATTAATTGGTATCAATTAGTTACTAGTAAATTAGCTACGGCGAATTCGTAAATTTTTTACCTCAATGTAACTTTTTTTTGCTTAATTTCAAATAATTGCCAACCTAAATTGTAACTACCTTCAAGCATTAAAATTTTCCTATATGAGAATTATAAAGTTTTCCCAAATTTGCTAAAAATTTAAATAATATGATCAAACAAGTTTCTTGTAAGCTTGATTTAATATATGGCAATATCTTCTGCTAATTTATGTCAAACTTTTTAACAACTTCTATAAACACCTAGTAACAGTTAGGAATTTATTTCATTTCATCTACTAGAAATAAATTGTTCCTAATGATGTAAGAATTTTGATCATGTCCTATTTCAGAGATGGTGAATGTTACCGAGACTGGAACGTGCATCAATTTTCTCAAAATGAAATTTCAGAATCGAAATATTGGAAAGAAAAAAAAACCCTTTAAAGACGGCTTTTTAAAAAAAATTCAAAAGCAATAGTACTTGATTCGTATTAAGTGTTTTAAGATGCTAGAATATTTGTTATAGATCCGTACTAATACATCATTTATTACGATTAATAATCAAGATATTGATAAGGTCTGAGGATTGGAGTTCGCAGAATCGTCTTTTGACAAAAACGGATATTACTGCATGAATTCCTAAGTCATTTGTTTCCTGTGAATCAATTTCAAAGAATCATTTATAAATGCGACTGATCGCTTCTAGAGTTTCTCTAAGAACTTTGAATTTTGTTCAAAAAGCAACAAAATGCTCTAGTGCCCCAAAAGACGCCTTGTCAAGGTTATTCCTTATTAAAATGCATTATTGCTAATGCTAAAACTTGGATATGTCCTTTTGATACAAAATCAGTTCAACGATCAAGAAATGGTTTTGAAAAGTAAACGCAAAAACAAAAACCAGTTATTTAAAAGTTAAAATAATTTTAACTTTCCTTGACTGTTGTGATGGTGTACAGTGTGAATTCCCCTAATCTGGTTGGATAGTCAATTAAGATTATAATTTGAATATTCACACGCTATTTGCATGAAACAATTCTTGCAAAATGGCCAATAACGTATATCGCGAGGAGATTGCTTGGAAGAATTCATATTCTTCGCCTTATAACCCCATACCTGGAACCTTTTTTATATCAATAGTATAATATTTCGAGATTAAAGGATCTGAAGGCTCCCTTGGCTGTTTCCGGTAGGTATCAAGATTGGAAAAGGGATTTCTCACTTATTTTCATAAAAATAATTTTTTTTTCTCCTTAATACCTAAAATTTAATATGTTAAAAAAAAAAAACTCCAACATTTTTATTTCATGTAATAGCATTAAATTAGGGTATTTGTTTGCAATTTTTTTCAAATATCTGTAATCCTTGTTGCTCCAGTCGTCGTAGCCTCAATTTTAACATAATATTATTTCGAATAAAAATGCAAAATTATGCACTTTAATTTCTTACAATTGCCCAAAGAAATTAGTCATAACAGTGATTGATATGAAAACAATTTTTTGGATTTTATTTCGATTTTTACTGCTCCTTTGATACAGCTAAATAGCTTGATTATATGATTATAAAGCCTTGCTGATGACTGCCGAATTCTTTTAAATCCAACGCAATTATTTTTATTATAATCTAAGATTAACAGCTGTAATATCAGTAAAGTCTTTCATATACTTAGATTTTAGAATTAAATAAATGTTTGAAGCCTAATATATGTATGCATTGTAGTGTTTCCTTAGATACATCAGTTTAAAGTATAAACTTTAAAACCATAAAGTAATCAAGACAGAAAATGTTTAATGAGTTTTTTTAAATCATCAAATAATTTTATAAAATATTGCATAAATAGAAATTTCCGGCATATTCCGTACAATATATTCCTTTTTAGTGGCAAAAAAGCTGGAAGCCTTGGTTTTTAAAAATTAAATTATTCTTAAATTATTTCTCAAGTACAATATAATAATTAATTAGATAAATTAAAGGTCCTTTTGCTTAGAATAAGTTCTTTTGCTTACCTTAAATTTGTTCTTTGTCATTATCACTGCTGTTGCACTGGAATCGAACTATCGGAAAAAAGAAGAATTCAAAGCAGCAAAACATTTAAAGAAATAAATTCTATAAAATAAGAGGGGACAGAAGATTTTACATTAAAAAAAGTTATAAGAACTTAATGAGCCAAACATATATATATGTGTGAGTGTGTGTGTGTTTACTTGGAATGGCCTGGGTCCTCTGATGAAATTGAATCGATCATTTATTTTTTAAGAATTTGAATTGAATATTGAATCAACCAGAAACGGTTATTTGCACCACTGGCAGGCATTCATGCCAGCCAAACAACGAGAAATTTTCATCGAAGACAATGCGTGATGTTACCAGACCACAGCTGTTTACGATTGGTATGAAGAACATTTTGAACAATTCCAGCGAATGACTTGGCCACCTAGATCGTCTGACATGAAACTTATCAGACATTTATGGGGTATAATCGAAAAGTTAGTTTGTTCACAAAACCTTGCATCAGCAACATTTTCGAAATTATGAACATCTATAAGTATAGTTAGCATGGCTCAATATATCTTCAGGAGGTTTTCAACTATTGGCTGAGACGACTTCCACGTCGAGTTGATCGCTGGACAAAAAGTAGGTCCGACACGTTATTAGGAGCTGTCCTATGATTTTTGTCTCTTCAATGTGTATATATCACGATACTAAGAGAAGGAGAATTCAAATCTGAGGGATACAATTTTGCAATAATGAGTTTATTCTTTTTTTCATTGAATTTCTTATACGTATATAAAATAAATGACATGCTCTCAAATTAATCATTAAATCGTTTTCTCATAACGATTTATTCTGGATGAGATGATATATATCTATAGATTAATTTCCGAGTGTTTTGTTAGAGAAGAGTAAATAAACCTTTCTGAAAACATTTATGAAACTCGCTTATGACCAGAAAGAATACATTCAAAATTAGTTCTTAAGTGAATTGAAAAAACATTTAGTTTTAAAAGTCTCTAGCGACTGAAAATTACTTAATATAGGTAAAATTTTTGCTCTAAAATGATTTTAAATATTTGAAACAGAAAGAAATTTATCAATATTAATTTTGTACATTTATGAAAATCCCCATACTGGTTAAATGTGTTGATGTTGTTAAGCTACAGTGGCATGTAAATGTGGGTGATTACAATTTTTATGTTTTAATTTGAAATGTATAAATAAAAAGCTTAGAAATAGTATTAAAAAAACATTCAATCTCGTCTGATGAATCATCAAAGTTTAGACCCCATCGAAAAAAAAAAACATACATACATTTTTGAAATTGTGTTGGTTTATCTTTTCGTAAACAAAAGAATAACAAAATTGGCAATTGAAATAAAATAAAATAAAATTGTGTATTTTTTAAATAATATTCGAACCATATCCATAAAAGGACGGTGTACCTTTATTCTATGAACATGATAACTCTCACACACAAATAGCTAAATTTAGCATAGAAATTTATCACTAGATTTAAGTATAGATATCAAATTTTGTATCAATTCGTCATCAGTTTTACTAATTGTCCACATCTGTATCCATGATTTCATTTGAAGAATGACATCACTCCATTGTTCTATGCAGCATTATTATGCAACATTTAAGATGGGCTTACCTGTGGTCTTCCCGCCCTACCAATCATTTGCAGTAATTGCGTTTCCGAATATTCCTTATAGCTTCCTGCGGCATATTGTGCCGTAGATTTGATCACAACCAAATGAGCGGGAAAGTTAACACCCATCGCCAGAGTACTCGTAGATACTAAAAAACGAAAGCTATCATTAAAAAATTCACACCTTATAACGTTAGAAAAAGCAATGTCTTAAAATATAATTACCAGTGAAAGATTGCATTTTTTTAGAAACAGCATTCCTAATTAAGTTTCCATTGCTCTTTTATTTTATAGATTTTGTTGTTTTATCATGCAAGGTTGAAATAGTTAGAAAACTTCAATCCCAAAGTAAAATGAAGAATTGAAGTCAAACTTATTAAAAAATTAGTTCTCCAATTAACACGAAAGTGATAGATTGCCCATTTTCCATTGACCGAATGCTGTAGCCTGACTGACCGAACGCCGGTGTCCTGGCATAGGGGTAGCATGTCTTCCCCATGATCTGGGCGTTTCGATTCGAGAATGGTTGTACGTCTGTGTTCTATCTGTGAATTGTGTGAATGTGCCCCCTTGTAAAAAGGAGTCGTGCAAGCTAATGTGATGCATGAAATAGCTAAATCGTACTCTTGGCCCTTGTTGGCGCGACTGAAAAAATAAGAGACGCTCATTTTGGTTTAAATCGCTGGCCGTATCTGTCAACTAGCTTGTAAAGTGCTATAAGTAACAACCACAATAACTACTGACAGTAAATATCAGTAATACCTTTCAATAAGTTTCGGTGTATGTATCAAACTGAGTTATAACATTTATACTCTAAGTAATTCATTTAAACAAATGTGATTAAAAGTAAAATGTTTACGTTTCTCAAATATATTATTTTTGCATAATAAATTCTTACTTAATATTGATAAACTGACAGATAATTTTTTCCACAATTTTTATGTTTAAATAATTATTGCAATTGCGGGGGAATTTTAACTTAAGTCTATTGAAATAATCTGGTTCTAGAATATTTCAAAATAAGTTCTTAATTTAAAACTTTGATTTAATTAATTATTATTTTAAGCTTAAGATTATAATAGTATTTAAGATTATAATTTGCTCTTATTGATTACAGAAAACATTTTATTTCATATAATTGTGCGACGAATATGGTGAAAGTGATTAGAATTTTATTATTAGCGATTTATACTTTAAATCACACTCAGATGGAAAAGATTGGTAATTCTTCTTTTAAAATTTAATGCCGAGCTAACGGCATGCTTCTCATGAGTATGAATAGATTCCAAGGTATTTATGAATATTGAAATAATTGCATCAAATCTCAAAGTGATATACTTATGATTTTTAACGGGATTTTGTAGGTGAAAAAATCATTCCATAAGGTGTGTGATAATCTTTTAAAAGCAGAGATTCTGAATCTATTGTAGCTTTTTGTTCTGAAGAATAATGTTTCTTTACTTAATTTTTTCTACAGTACAATTTCTGGATAAATATTTGCTTATGATAATACTTCGATTTCAGAATTTAAATATTGTTTTAATATTTGAACATTTTTCAAACTCAATTATTAACTCACTAGACAATTTTTATTGAAAATTTTTTATATCTGAATTAACGATATGCACTCTTGATAATTGATGATAAGTCTAAAAAAATTAAAGATTAATAACAACATATTTTGACTTTTTGAATTTGAATTGAATGTTTAATACCAAATAATTGTTATTAGTTAAATAAGGGTAATAATTACTGAGGACTTGCAGCCGTGCTGAGAGAAACATTTCTTCTATCATCCGCCGATCGGAAACGCTGAGACCCGCATGATGAAATCCAATGCCATTCAGTAGACATTCTGTAAAGAAAAAAAAAATGTCTGAAGCTCTAATAATTAATAAAAGCTTTGCTTAATATGTAGTTTAAAATGAGAATTAGAAAAAACTCCTGATGATTGATGCTCAGCAAAAAAAGGGGGGGGGGGACCAATATTTATATTCTTCAAAAGATGTTAATGAAATTTATTTTCAAATTTCAAAGAAATAATTATAAAACATACAAGTGATTTTGAATCGAACCATGCATTTAATCATTTAAGATTAGATTCGGCAAACTTTTGCAAAATGGGCCCAATTACGTATTCTATTTGTAGAATATCTCTTCTTCATACACGAAGTAGCTATAGGTAAGATATTCAGAAATATAAAAAAAATAGCTAATAATTTTTAATGAGAAAAAAAAAGGCGAAGTTTTTATTTATTTTTACAGCTCTGGAATAAGGAATGAAATTGAAATTTAGTCAGCGCATTTTATGATATTACGAAAACATCAAAAAGCAACATTCCCGGATAAATATGGTGATATACTTTTCGAGAAAATGGGAATTTTAAATGCAAAATGGAGCAATTATAGGTAAAGGGAATTGACCAATAAAACAAAGAATTCGAATTGCTACAAACAATTTTTCAAATGTACATCGAATTAAAAATACAATTTTTTAATGCTCAATGTTGTGCTTACATTTTTCAACAAAAAGTTTATAGTAATTATTATGAAACGATTCTTATCGCTTATCCGTCTAAAATTAGATATCTTCACAAGACAAAAAAGAAAATAATTCGAAATTATTATTGGATTGTTACTGGATATTGAATTCCAATTTTAACCACAGGCCTGATTATCCCGATTTATCTCGGGCTCGTATATTGCATTTAATTATTATCCTGAGAAAACGCAGGTGAAGCAGACTTTATCGGTACGATTCAGACTAATATTTAACTTTTTTTTCATTCGCCGGAGGTAATTCGGAATAGTAAACTAATATTAAAGTTAAATGCTTTTACACCCATAAAAAATTAAAAATTCAACTTAAAACCTACAGATTTTGTTTTGTTCCGTTTCCTTTAATAATAAAATAAAAGAAAATTGTGATGATCTTTTGCAATCCTTTTCAAAAAAAATTTATAAGGGAAGCGATTACAAAAAAACAAAACAGAAAACGAACAAATATTCATATTTTTTTCTTCTTTGCATTTTAATTTCTAAATTTTCTCAATTTGTAAGTTAAAAGTAAACGAAATTTTAAAAAAGGAGCTGAAAATTCCTTATGCCGACTCTCAAATAGCTATTTGTTGTATTTTCTTCTAAACAGAAAGATTACCTCTGAGCTTAGTATCATGCATCGAGTTGGCGACTTCTATTAATTGTTGCTTGTGTGCTGCATTATTAACGAAATGCGTTGATTTAGCCAGGATGCAGGCAGTCTGGATAACGCTCTTCCTCGTTGCGCAAAACTGGGAAAAGGAAGTTAATTAATACTTTGATACGGAGTATTATTTACTAAATATCATTGAAGAAAAAAAATAATTTGGTGTCATAAAATAATAAAGAAAATTGAGGAGTATAATATTTTCTTTTTTTAATTTGATGTCGTGAGGAATAGATTTGTTATCTGTAGAATAAATTTCCTTGATTTAGAAATTTAGCATAGAATCCGATATAGTATAAATTCGTAAGACGACTTTTTGTATAAAGTTACTCAGAGTTTTTCATGCACTTTAGAAATAAAAGAAAAACGCTACTGACCACAAGCGACGGTTTTCCTTCCGAATAATTTTGGATCACGTGTCCTAGTTTATAAGAAAGATTCAAATCAAAGCGAAATTCAGAAAAAGTGTCCGAACATGGGTAGCCCAGAACGACCTTCCGTAAATGAACTGGTCTCAAATTATCATTCATTCTGGAAGACAGAAAACAATGCATTATATTGTGTCATAAATTCGAGACATTTTATTTTGTCTACCTAATTAATAATTTGAAAAATCTGAACAATGCTTCTCGCTCTCAGAATAATGACCAAACACATATTAAATTAAATTGTTGGAATTCCTATCTTAACCATAATGTGATGTAACCCTTTTGCTCATGTGTAATGGTAAAGTCAGGAAAAAACCCATTATCCCACAGAAAAAGGACTAATTTTCAGTTTTAGTTTAGTGTTGATTGATGAAGTTCTAAGGTTGGAACTGTATAAAGAATTCGTGCACATTAAATGATATGTAACTATTTTTAAATAATTATCTGTGTTTGCCCCATCTAGAAAATAAAAAATATTGAAAAAAGAGAATGCTTGAATTAATGATTTCGATGTTTATATGATCTAATTTATGTTGGAATACTTCGATTCTTCTAATTTAGAAGTTCATGGAAAGATAGATAGCTAAGAACAAATTTTCTCTTACATTTTGATATATTTGAATATGGGGCCTAAAAATCCCAAAACAAATGAAATAATCATGGAGTTTAAAAAAATAAAAATATATCATAGAGTTAACATAATAAAGAAAATAAAGAAAGAGATAGTTTCTTAAAATAACACCAACTATATTAATAAACGAGAGTTCGTAAAATTAAACAATTCGAAACTGTTGACAACTTATAAGCTTATTGGAAAACTAAAACATTGTGGTCAATTAAAGTTTCAAAAGCAAAGCAATAACTTATACATTAATATGAATCTAAATATTTAGATAGTATACATATTTGATAACATTGAAATACTGACTGAATTTCTTTGGGGAAATTTTCAAGTTCTAACAATAAAAAGCCAATGAAAAATTTTTGAGTGGTTTGAATGATGCGTCTCTATATTACGTAAATAGTTGCGTTATTTTTTTATTTTTAAAGGGTTAATTTGACTGCTATAAGAGTAAAATTCTTGCAAATATCTCATTTTAATTTTTTACGAAAATGGGACTACATATTTTTCTGAAAGCGGCTGCTTAAACTTAGAAATAATTCTTTAAATATTCAAAATTTCATATATATATATATATATATATATATATATATATTATTGAATTGATTAACTTTAAAACCCCAAAAAGCTGATTTATAAGAAGCATACTTGTAAGCCACTCCTTTGCAGTTGTCCGTTCCAAGCCAATCAGCTGCCTATAATACAAAAAACATATTGTTGATTTGATTCAAACTTTGTAACTTAACGGTTTACAGCATTTGAATTGCGATGTATCTTAAAATAATCGTTTTATTTTAATCATAGTAATTACATATTTGAATGTCCATTGCCACTTAGATGCTCGTATCTGTGTAGGTGAAATTAATGTAATCATAGAAGAATAAATATTTCCAAAAAGTCAGATTCAGGAGCTAATTTAAAATTGTGTTTTTCACAGGTTATTAAAACCAATTTGTATCAATTTTTAATGCGGTTTTATACAATGTGTCTTAGTGCTTAGATGCCACACCATCTTGTAGATACTGTCATTAATTTTCACAATAAAGATAGTTTTCACTTACATCTTCAGCGTTTGGAAAGGTAGCAGAGACGGCAACGAACCTCAGAGACGGTTCTTGGGCTCCAGGTTTTCCTCTTGCCTCGCCGAGCAAGACGTTTTGAATGGTTTTCATACGGCTGAGAGCAGCTTCCATGGTGGCACCACGCTCCTCTTCATTCAAAAGGTGAATCTGAGGAATGAAAAATGCTATCTCCAGATTGTGAATAAGCTGTTCAATGTGAAAGATAAAAAGAAACCCTGGAAATTTTTATTGATCATTATTTTATCAATTGGTTATCCATATATGCTTATCGTTAGTAATTACTTAGGTCTGCAAAGATTATTCTCTGAAAACTGTATTTAAATATACCATCTTGATTCCGATGATGAAATCCTTGAAAGCAATTAACTCTAAAATAAAAATTAGCTGAGATTTTGATATCAATGTGAATCTATGCAAAGTCAGTAGTTGGAGGATACGTAGATAACTATCGAAAGTACCTCGGAGACAGATACTATTTTATGTTTACTAAGACAATAGATGGCAAAGCAGTACCTCATCAATGAGAAGTAACTTGACCGTCTGCACGAGATTCTTGTTGTTTTTCCACAGTCTTGTCATACTATCCCATTTTTCCTAAAATAAGAAGAAAAATTTGAATTTAAGTAAGGTTGCACACAATAAAATATTTTAAATATTAGTTTCTGCCTGAGAAGAGGGACCAAGGGAAAATTTGCATTAAACTATTTGATGGAATTCTAAGTGTAGTGTTTATTCCCACATTAATGCCTAGTAAAAAATTTCAAATTTTTTAGAGATTCTCAAGACAATTTATTCTGATAAGGAATTTTTAAGGATCAAATTTCAAATTTAATTTATGTGAGTTTCACAAAAAAATAAGTCTGACAAAAAGACTTATAGATCATTTCCCTAAAAGCAGAGTTACATATATTGATGAAGAACAAAGTTTTTGATTCAAAGTCTGAAGACACTGATGAATTACTTGTATTCATTAAAAAACATGCACTGAAACAGGAAATGATATGATCTTTGATATTTTTTAATTTTCTGTTGTCAACAATTTTCAGATCAAGAAACCTGTGAAAAGGATGAGTTGAATAAAAATTGAGGATGAGTTGATGTAAAATACATATATGAAGTATATTTTAGGCACTTAATAGGAAAAGCATACTGAGAAATGTTTTTACTTTATTTTTGTTATTTTAAAGAAACATTGTTAATAAAAAAGAGGCAAATTTCCTTAAAGAGAGAAAGAGGAAGGAAAGAAAATGATATTAGTTGAAGGATTTTTCTTTTGTTGTTTTCAAATCTAATGCATTTGCACTCTTTATCAAGTCTGACTTCCAATGAATTATAACATGAAGCATAATTATATCGAGGGATTTAATGCAGTTTATATAGTTTCTGTAGAAATACATGTGCACATTTTATACAGTGCAGCGAAAAATGTTAAGTACAATTTTTGCATTTTCTTCTTATTATACTACCAATAAATAAGAGGTGGAAAGTACTAAAATATAAAATTTCAAAGCATAATAATTGTAATCAAGAATATCTACTGTCATTTTTTTCTTCGATTTATTTATCTGCACTATAATATTTATATATTCTAATGATTATCATTATATAGTATTATCAAACATTTTTTAAAGAGATGGATTGAGAAGTCAATTCTGATGTGTTTTTGTTAGATTATGGTACTAGAGGTAATGAAGAGATGTTAAATATAAAAAATAATACTTTTGAGTTAGCGTATATAAATTATTTTTATCAGTAAAATGAGAAGATTAATTTTTTTGAGTTTGAATTTCTTACAGGTGTGGTGAGAATTATGGTATACTTTTGCAACTCAAAGTAGTCTTCATTCTCGGTATCTCCCGTGAGTTGCATGCATGATGCTCCCAGGTACTCAAACTTTTGCCGCCAGTCTTCAAAACGTTCGTGGCAGAGACTCTTGACGGGCGCCACTGCAATATACAATACCATAATGGCAATGAAATTTTTAAGTCAAGGAATTATTATAGCTATAATCAATTGAAAAATAAATAACTTGATGCTACCGTTAGCTACAACGTATGTTCAACGTTTTCTTAATTTTTAATTATATGTCTGTGATACCTAATCCGAAATATCGTTACTTCATTCATTTAGTTTGATTGCATCAGCCATTCCATTCTTTGCATAAAATCTTTTATATTAAGCAGTTTACAGAAAATACGAAAATGAAAGCGCATTTCCATTTGAAGTAAGCCTTTATTTTATCTTGATATTACAACTAAGAAAAGTACGCTGGTAAGAATTTGGTAAGATAAAAAAAAATTTAATTACGGAAATGAAAAAATATTACAAATTACGTTTAAAATTAAATTTAAAAATTTATCATTATAATATAAAAAATGTACAAAAAAATTAAGCTAATGAAAAATTAATGAATGAATTTTAAATATGTTAGTATTCCGATATAAAAGGAGGATAGAGCAATTATAGAGAAAGAAATGACGGAATTTCTGTTAATTTTTAATTCACTAAGAACTTCGTGGAAATTTTGAAACGTCTTTCAATACTAACAGCATACTGCTGAAAAAATAATTACATGCTAAATTTGGTAATTTTGATTGAAATAAATAGTTTGTCTTATCAAAGCACTTTTAGCGATATCTGTATTATATTTCTTAGAATTTACTAAAAGTATGCCATATTAAAAGTCTTGTAAAATTATTAATAGTTAAAAATAAATTTGTTATGCGCAATAAATAAATGGAAATCTCTGATTGTCAAATTTTGTAAACATGTTAATATTCTTTTTAGATTCAAAGAAACTGCACTTACTATAAACGACTTTATATCTGGATATAGCATTTCCTAAGTCTGTAACAAGCATGAGCAGTCTCACTATGCACAGCTCGAAAATAACTGTTTTACCAGATCCTGTTGGAGCACACACCACCAAGTGCTTATCGGTATAAAATGCCTATGAAAAGAGTCTTTGTAATTGTATCAAATAAACAAGAGAGAATTTGTAAGTTTAATTTTCGTAGTAAACGCGGTTAATTATAGTTTCATTGCAAAAACTATTAACATTTTACCTAGATCTGCTAGGTTAACTAAATTATGCTTTATTAATTTAGTACATTTTCATCAAAAGGAATAGTATCATGTCCATTTCTATAAATAAAATCTAGAATTTACTAAAAATTTCTGCAAATGTCTCATTGAACAAAATTAATATCCACGTGGTTGTACAGAGTTTTAGATATTATGAAGAGGAATTGTATTTCAAAAGATTGGTAGATAAATTTAAAAATAAAAAAATATTTCGGTTAAATAAAAATTTAAAAAAAAGTTCTAATCTGCCTGAAATCATTATATAATTTGTGTGCATTTATTTTACTTTCTGTCTTTATTTGCTTTCATTTGTATTTTGTAAGAAAATTAATATACCTGAAGACAGCAGAAAAATTCTCATAAAACAAACGGAGGCTGAATAATAATTTTAAATATAAAGACACAACAGAAGATTGATATGAAATAACTCATTCATTAGTAAGAATAAAATTTATTTTTTTAAAATAAAGTGAGAAGAATACAACAGTTGGGAAAATTAGAGGCAACCAATGTTTGATGCGGACAAAAATTACTTTTCTATTTTTATTCAAATTTAAAAATGCTTGGAACCAATGAAGGTCTAGCACTTCTATTCATTCTTTTCCTTCGTATCTTCTTTATTTATCAAAACCACTTGATGAAAGAAAAACAAAGTTTAGACTTTCCCATATACAATTATGGATAACAAATGATTATAGAAATAAAACTTTTTTTCCTTCAATCTAAGTTTTTTTGGGGAAAAGAAAAAAAAAATTTAAACAATTGAAACATATAAAAGATACTGTCCATATTATTAGTTGGTTTAGAAAATATGAGCAAAACAGATAGTCTTATAATTCATCACTTGCATATCGAAACGATCGGATAAATTAGGTTCCATGATATAATACCGTCTGGTATGAGAGAACTAACAGACAAAAAATAGAATTTTAAAAATAAACAATAATTTTCACTTACGTCTTCGAAAACCGTTGATTGAACCACATTGAAGTACGGAAAGGCGTTAAACACCGATCGGTATTTGAATGCTAACAAAATGGCATAGGAATTCTGATATAAAGAAAGTATTAAGCACAGTTTAAAATCAAGAGGAAAAAGTACACTCGCGGAAAAATCGTTATATTCATATAAGTTGATGTAATATTTGTAGAATATTTTATTGCTATTATATGAAGTCATCTATTTTACATGTAAATGAATTTTACAGTAGATATTCAAGTTAATAAATCAGAAATTTATTATATTTAAGAATACAAAATGTAATTTGACTTTTGATTTCATAATCAGGTTTTATAAATGCCATTGTGAATAATTTTAATCAATAATTAATTACAACAAATTTCCATGTTAAAAGAAAATATCAGTTTCTACATTACAAATTATAATATTTGTCGATGCAAAAAAGGCTATTTTTAGAATTATATATTTTTGTGAAAAATTATAATTTGAAGTCTGCTTCGTTCCAAGAAAACTATCTTTATCTTCTTATGAAGATTTCAGTCTTATGAGATTTCCTTTTTATTCTTATTTTATTCCTTATTTTTATTTCATTTTTTAACTCAGTGAATGGATGCACATACATAAAAATTCATTTGTTTGTAATAATTTATCACTAACCTATCCGACAAATAAGATTCGTTAATTTCCCTTGTTATTTTTTAATCCCTTCTGATAACTTTTAAAATTTATTATAAGTAAAAAAAAGATAAGCAGCAGTTCATTTTTGTAACTAGCAAACACACTTAAAATTGAATTTAAAATCTTAGAAAGAACAGATTTTCTAGCATTTTTTAGGAATCACGAACGATTATCGTACATCAGTTAAAGTCATGATACAATCGGTTGATAAGGAGAATTTCATTTAGACTTTTCTTTCATAAATAAGCGCATTAAATATTTAATAACAAGGTTTTTTGAAAAGGATACGTATTTCAGAAATTGGTATTAAATTGGGCATGGAATCATCCTCATTGTCTATAATTGAAAGAGAAATAGTGCATAATGTTATAGATATAAAATTTAAATGTAATAAAAATTTTAATAAATTGAAGTGTTGCTTACTATTTTTCAAAAATGTTTCACTAGAATCAGAACATTCATTGAAATATTTATTACCATGTTTTTGTGAATTATCAACAGATGGCCTCCTGAAACAAGGGATGAATGAAATCAAATTTAGGAAAGCAAAAGAAGAAATGAAAGTGAAAAAGTGAGAAACTGAAAGAAAAGAAATATATTTTAATCTGTTATTTTATTTTACAAATTAATAAAAGGATGATGTCAAAAATAATCAGAATCAAGAAGTTTAGAGACAATTTCAAGTATCTATTTTTAACTCCACTTTGCAACATTTGAAAACATTTTTATGGCTTTTTTTTGTTATAGTGAATAAACAGAAAAACCTACTTAATATTTTTACTGTGTTTCCATTGCGGTTTTGTATAGTGTTAGTTCTTTTCTTTGCATAATTCTTATCCCTACCAATAATTGTTTTCTGTTTCTTACATGCTTGTTTAATACAATGATTAAATGCAAATTGTATGCCCATAAACAAGATGATACTTTGCTATTTAATGGCACATTATGATATGCAATTCCTTCATTTGATTTCGTAAGGAATCCAGGAAATAATAAGTTATTTTAGAAACATAGGTCTGAAAGTTTTGCAAATAAAACCTTAGATCACAATAAATGATTTACAACTGCACAAATTTCCAAATTTCATCATTTCTATTTCATGTTCCGTACACGAATTTATCAATACCGTTGAAAACTCTCCGATACATTTTTGATACATCATTTAAATTTTGTATATTGTATTAGTTTGTTATTAGCATATCATTCAGTTAATTTTTTGTGTATAAATTTACCATATGAATATTTTCTTTTTAAATTTCTTAAAATGTAAAATATAAATGCATTTTGCATGCTTTATTTAGTTTCATAAAATTTTACATATTTCGTAATATTTACATAAGCGTAACTTTGTTGCTAAAGAAAATTATTAATTAATAATAGTCTTTGAAAAGGTTATCGAATTATTCTCATAATATTTTGTAATAAAATCAAAGGACATCCTAAACTTTTCAGATTATAAAGCACATCTTAAGAATTCATTAGAATAATTTTTTATCAATACAATAATTTAGCATGTATAATCTTAATATTTTGATTTTTATAAAATATTTTTGAATATGGTAAATCATGTCTTCTTTGATATTGTGATTTCCACATGATCGAAATTATATATTCTTCTTTCAATAAACTCAACAGAAAATTTTTAAATTATAAGAACATTATTTCATCAAGAAGAAAAATAGTACTATATTTTAATTCTAAAATTATTAATGATAATAATAACTAAGACTTTGTTTTACAGTTATTTATTCATATTTCAAAATAACTTTAAATTTCCGAATTGACTCAAAACTCGACTTTCCTGCATAGCATTCACGGAACATTTATAATTCTAAAGACATTTCATGGAAGTATAATTATAAAAAAGTGGAAACATTTTCTAGAAAATTTTATTCTTTAGATAAATAAATTATTTTTATCGAAATTTATGCCACTTACTTCTTTGTTTCTTTTTCTGATGTCCAAATATTACCAAAGATGGAATTAAAAGCGTCCATTTTATTCAGCTTTTATATATTTAAACAGATGTCAATTGTATAGGTTTCAGACGATTTTTTAAACTTATTAATTAATAAAAACATTTTGCACAGAAAAAAAATTCCGAGCAAACGATTTTTATATCTCTTCTCATAATAAATAAAAATATTTCTAAAACATTTTCCTTATTTTTCGAAATGAATAATTTGTATATAATATGAAAATAAAATATTTTTTGAAATAAAAATATTTTTAAAACTATCAATAATGATTATGTTTTAAACAAGATTAAAAATAAATTAAATTTTTGTCAAAATTCTAATTTTTATTTTCTAACATTGAGTAACATTTAGTCTAACATTATGGCAATTTTAGCATCATATTTCTTCACCTTTCTGATTTCCATCATATATGAAACAAAATAATGTGATTTTGAATTTTGGCCTTTTTGAACGAATATTTGGTATCTTTAAAATGCTTCCCTTATCTTTTACTTATACTTGTCTGCAGAGACTATGAATAATTATAACCGCATTTTGGATTGCTCCAAGATAATAATCTCCGCAATTGGGATTTTATCTATGGATTAAATATTGATTTAGACAAGTATTTATCGTTAAATTTGTGCAATTTTGATATCGACAAAAATATATTATCTGTAATCTATTTTATTCATTTTTTTACAATAAATTGCATCTAAACAAGTTTTCTAATGGAAAATGCAATAATATATTTTGTTATTTTAAAACAGAAAATGGTGATTATTCTTTTTTTTTTTTTACTTTCTAGTGTGCAAAGAGATTGTCTAAAAATTAGAACTCCAGATTTTAATGAATCCGGAAGTTTTAAATCTCCTTGAATATGAAAAACACGTTTTTAGAATAATGTCTGTCTGTAGCTCTGTGTATTTGAGAACGTGATAATTCAGAAACATTTTCAATTAGGTTGATGAAGAAATTGGTTTCAGGCAAACCAAACTAATTTCTATCAAATTTGTAACGAAATACATTCAGAGGAAGTCTGGCTGTTCAATAGGACAATTATAAAACTAAAAGAGTTGATAGATTGTATTTTATTAGCATAATAGGTATTTAAAATATAACCTATTTTGATGGTATACATATATTATGGCATATATACATTAATGCGTATACATATATTTCATGTCTGGGACCAAATCATGTCTGGGGCTGACTATTTGGAGGTCTGTGCTTTCCTAAATATGCAAACGCAATGAATTGAATAAATAAAATTTGATATGTGATATTGAGATTACTGTTATAGTTCTAAGACAATTTTTTGTTTCATTTGGATGGAAAAGGCTTCCAAATTACTAGCTCGTTTTTCTAGCATTTATGTATTAACTGCTTTCCAGTGATTAATCATGAAAGATCACATACTTATAAAATAAAAGAGCTATATACAAGCCAATGATCGATAACTCTTAACTATTGCTCACCAATGATATGCAGTTAATACATCTATACTTATAATAAAGCTCAATGTGTGTGTATGTGTGTTGGCGCTCTACAGACCAGACCGTTGGACCTACAGCTACCAAATTTGGTACATGTATACCTTGGAGCTTGGGAATGTGCACCTCGGAGCCCTTTTTTCGAATTTTTAATTATAATTTGAATTAATTAAAATTTAAGCGAAATTTCGACGTTTTTCCGCTATAACTTCCGAAAATATTATCGCACAAACATGATTTTTACATCAATTTAAAGATTAAAAAATTAGCTTTCTAATGGCATCTTTTTTTAATGTATAACTTAAGCTTCTATTTTTAACGAATTTTTAAAGAAATATTTTAACCATGTTTTACAACAATATATTTCGGACAAAACAATAAAATTTAATCTGCACGAGCACGTCAAGGGGGAAAAATTAGATTTTATCAGCATGTTGCCATCCTATTGACGGCAGTTCAAACTAAAAAAAAAAAAAACTATCATTACAAATTAAATCTAAAGAAATGTAACTTTTAGCACGTGACTGGATAAAATAAAATAAATATAATATGTGACATTTTCTAAAATAAATAATGAACGAGCAAAGGGAAAAAAATAGCTTTTATTAAACTGTTGAAATCATACTGACAGAAGTTCAAATTAAAAAATAAATTAACTATGACTGCAAATTAAATCGAAAAAAATGTAACATTCACCACGTGATTGGATGAAATTAAATAAATATTAAATGTTATGTTTTCTAAAAAAGAAATACAATACAAAGGTTTCTATGATCGTTTGCAACATCTATATCATTGATTTAGTAAATCAGTGTTACGTGACTTTCGAAGTTTAAATATATCTGGCAGAGAAATTATAAAGAGAGCAAGGCACATAAGTATTTAATTGAAAATCTTAGACCCCATTACTCTTGGCGAACCAGCTGGTCGCCAAAGGCGTCTAGTTTATTATATTATGAAATGCTCGATTCTCATGTGTGGGACTATGATAGAATAAAACTTTGAAGATTCTTTGTATACTTGGCCTTTCCCAAGGCCCACATTTCTTATGAAGGGGTTGGGAGGAGGACAAAAAATTTTATAAAAAATGTT
>JAPMOQ010011698.1:991788-1004841 GCA_026543055.1 Argiope trifasciata
GAACGACCCAATATGATTGTAGATTCAATTTTATTAGCAAATTAAGCACTCTTACATGCAATTTAAATACAGTTTTAACTTCATAATACTTTAAATGCTAACTGATTCTTAACTATGATGAAATGAATGTGATAAAGCTAGACAATTATGGCCTGGAGATTAATAGCATGTAAAATGTATATCTTTTGTCAATAAATCAATACACTAATCAAGTAATAAATTAGTAGTTTATGAAAATTAATTGGTATTTTTTATTTTAAAAATTTATTTAAAAGACAGGTGTATATAAAGCGCATCTGGATTATATAAAAACAAAGTTTAAAAGAAAATGGAATTTAATGCTGTGATTTATTTAAAAAAAATAAACCTGCTATTAATCATAAAAGTACTTCAGGTACAAAAATCTCATTTAGAAAAAAAATTAGTAAAAACTATTTCTAAAGATAGATTTCATTCTAACAAAATGATTGACTGATAATAAGAAATATATTCTAATGCTGTTAACTAATGACAATAGAAAATTAATTTATTGACAGAAAATATTAAAATTTTAATATCTCTCCAAATGTTTAGAAACCTAACAGTCAATGAATATTACGTGAAAGTATTTAATATCTCTTGCCATATCTTAAATGATATAATACAACATTTTTAACATTCGCTCTATTAGATTTAATTTTATTCCTATAAAATGCAAATAATTTTTGAAAAAGCGAAATTTGTAAAATGTTTCCTATAATTTGAAAATGTTTATAGAAGTAGTGAGTCTACGATTCCTTTCGTAATTTGACTCATTTTCTTTTGTTAACTCAGTACGACAGAGAAAGATTCAGAATTCATAGGAAAAAGTAAAAAGACTGTGAAAAGAATTCACGAAACACACAAGAAATGCTGGAAAATAGATAAATATGACAGAATTTAAAGTATCAGATCTGAATAAAATGAACGAAAACAAACTTTTATAGCTAATAAAAAGAAGCTTTGCGCTAAAAAAACCTTAATAAATAGAATAGTGATTCTTTTTAATTCAATAAAAATAAAAATAAATACCAATTTAATTTCTTTGCCCATGCCAATTCGATTTTTTCATAATTCTAACCACTAGAAATACAGGGGTGGCACTTAAAAAGCTTTTCCTGCTGCGTAGCCGATTATGACGTTCATATCAAGCAGATTTGTCAAATCTATCAATTTTTTTTAAATTCTTGAACTATAGCCGTCACCTTATTAAATAAATAGTGTTTGCATTCAATTTCCAAAGTCATTTGCTTGACCTTTATTTCATTGTTCGATTTTTCAATGCGGCACCAAAGAAGGATCTATAAATCACGTGATCGTCTGTGACGAATACACAGACTCAGATGGTCTAGTAATTAGATGTCACTTGACGTCAAAGAACTCATAAAAATCCACTAATTAAATTTTCTATTAGGGACATTTTGGCAAAGTGTTTGTCTTTAGCTCTCTCATAATGCAAAAAGTTAACTCTCATTTAATGTATTTGATGCGTTTTTAATGTTTCACAACTCAATATGTCATGTACTTTTCTTTCTGCACTTTTTCTGTGCCAATAAGTGTTTTCTCTACTTACTGTTTTCGAGAGTCCAATGCATCAAGTGTAGTTTGCTCCTTGGGCTGCTCTTCGGAGGCCCCATCAAGTTTTCCGCATGGCCTCTGGCTAGGTCGGAGTATGACAAAGTATCCTATTTTGAAGCTACCAGGCTATTATGAGACAGATTTCATTGATAGAAACTGTGATAATAGCCGCACTTCAATACTTCCATCCAGAGTAACATAAAGATATTCGTCACACGGATATCACCCTTCACTCTGGACAAACATTTATTTGGAACTGAACAAGATACCATAGTTTCACGATGGAAATTCGTTGTATAGGTCTCCGGGGATCCTCCTCGTTGAGAGGTAACTGATCTCAGTGATTCTTAGCTGGAAAGTGTTACAGCCGTCTGGAGAGACCGTAGAGCGAAGCTCCGAGGATCCCCTCTTCTGCTTAATTCTGTTCGGCCACTTTGTGTGATGAGGTGAATTACTACTTTGGGCTACTGTTGTTGTTATGTACTGCTGTATGTTCGTCTAGGATGTATATATTTGTCGTCTTAATGCTATCCTATCTTCGTATAAATAAACGTCGTCTTTCTTTCTTACCGATACCTGCTGATAGCGTTTTGCACACCATACATCCGATACAAGCGAATTCAGTGATGGAATCCCTAACACTATCAATATTACAGTTTTGTAGATCAATTTGTTGATATTTAACGAAAAATTAGAATTCCCTATTGGTTTAAAAACTGTTAACATTCAAAGGCAAAAATGCCAACAATACTTTTTTATTTTGGTCGAAACAGATATGCAGTGCATCGTACTAAAAATAGTGTTAATCTTTCCATCCAAACTTATAATATTTTGTGTCCCAGACTTCAGCGTTCTTTATCTTATTCATCTTTGCTCCTCGACTAGTGACAATGTTTTAATATCAACGATAACACTATCCCATCTGAAATGCATGTTACATTTCTCCCATGTGAGTAATAAAATTAGGAGTGAAGATCATATTTTTCACAACTCTTAGTGGACGCATGCAATAGTTTCTGGAGCAGTATGAGCATCACAATATATCTCAGATATCATGATCATATGAATATTTGAATAAGTTTTGCAATGCCTAAATTTCTTTTCACACATTTTTCTTCTTTACTGCCATGTGAACATAGTATTCTAAGGAGATGACAAGAAAACCCTTTATTTGAAGCGGTTTTGCAACAAATAAATGTAAATGCAGAAGTTACACCGTGAAAAAAATTTGGGGAATTTTCATGAAATAATTTGTTTTTTGAACCAGTCATTCCTATTTAGTACTTTCTAATAATAACTTCTTTAAAATTTCGTGTACATACATTATGTTTCTCAATTCTTAAACTCTAACGATATTTTATTAATTCATTTTCTATAATGCATTGTTTGGAGAGAGACTTTCTGGCAATTATTTTATGTATCCATATTGGCGACTTTCATTTCAGAACAAAGGGGTTAAGATTTCAGTTCTCGTAGGATTATGAAATATTAAAGAACTACTAGGTACTCTAGTAAAGTTCAATTTCGTAATTTAGAAGCAGAATAATGAGAGCGCATTCGTTGACGTCAATGGGCGAACCATATATTTAAAAGATAACAGAAGTGATTGAAAGCTTAATGGGTTCAGTTTAATGGGTTTAGCTAAGTTCCATAAGTCAAATATTCATGATAAAAAGAAAGTGAAGCATCTTCTTTATAAAATGGTCTGTAATTTTAGTTAAATTTTGAATTAGAATTTTGATATCTCTTCTATATGGGAGGAGATTTATTAGAGGAAGTAAGATGGAATTCTCTTTCTTTTGATGAAGATCCTCAGAAGTAATCCCGACCGGAAATTTTCTTGGAAAGCAGGGATTTATGGAATTGTGAATTATGTAATAAAGAACATAGACATAAAATACAATTCAAAAAGTTCTTTCTATTTATAGATGTCACCTCTGCCTTAACCAGTGGACTACTGGTGGGTATCATGGCAATGACTACAATGGCAAGAAGCCGAGATAACCTGGCTGGTAGGGCGTAGGATTCGCATCCCTTAGGTTGTGAGTTCGAACTCTGCCTGGCGAAGACTCCTCGTATGTGGTAGTGGCTGGCGCATATATAAACCTGTCATGGTCACAAAGTCCTCCATGTCGATAATGGAGGACTGATCCAGTATCACTGGGTAAGCTGGATCAGAGGTGATGGTTTTGTGGTTTAGGACTAAATTACGATCTGAGGATGAATGAAAGGAATGCAGGAATGTAGTCTGCTCTGTAAAAAGGTTGTGTACTCTTGGCCTTAGTACTCTTTCGTACTAGATTCGTACTCTTGGCCTTAGATAACGCAAGTCCAAAAGAAAAGACGCAAAAAGATTCGACTTGAAATCCTGACTTAGTCAGCGGGGTTTGTCAGTGGCAAGTGTATCAGAAACAACAAACAACACTATTAAAAAAAGGACTGAGAATAAAAATAAAAAAATTTGGGAAGTATCTCAACTAGCAAAAGGAGAAGGAAAAGTAAAACGAATTTAAGAAAGAAAAAAAGGCTTTTGTTTTAGAGATAATGCCTATGAATTGCTTTAATATTCACGTATTTAACCAAGATTCTAGCTCTCTTATAAGAATCCGTTCTTCTGTACTTATTCTTTGGTCTCTGTTTTGAAGTGTTTTCTGCATTTACATTTATGCATTTTTATGTCGTTAAAATATTTTCCATTGTTTGAATTCAAATTTCATCTATTATTGTATCTTAGATAAAAACTATGTTTTAGTCATTTTAATTTATAAAACCAATAGAAACTTTTAATAAAATGACAAAAAAATTCGACAGAATATATGGAGCGCATTCATCAGAATCCCATTTTCTTTGTAAAGACATCCGATAATCCCCTTCTCGAGAATCTTGCGAAGTTGAGTCACCGGCTAGACATCATCCTGATTGCCAAGTGAGGATTCTTTTCCTATCCCCAGAGCCCCTGGACTTTACAGGTCCCTTCAAGGAATCTCTTGCCCACCTGAACAACGTGCGTCTTCTTAGGGTGGATCTGGGCTTTCTGTTCCGGGGCACGCCGTTCCTGCACTGATATAAGAATGGAAAATGGAAGAAGAGTTTCTTCAGGGTATGCTATCAAAATTGCTTGTTTTACAAATTCAAATATACGTGGGGTGATCCAAAAAAGTTTACAAGGTGAAAGAAAAAATGCTTTATTAACAATAAATACATGATACAAATGATAATTAAGGATCATATGTGGCAATCACTTCTCTACATAATCACCAAACTTGTTGAGGCACCTATCACACCACTGGACCAATTTCTTTAACCCGTCTTGGTAATAATCAGGGCTGGTTATTGATCCAGTTCTCGACACCTTTTTGAACATCTGATAAGAACCTTGTTTCGGATATTTCTTTAAAACCTGGAAAAAGAAATAGTTCCTGGGAACCAAATAGGAACTGTATGGGGAATTGCTCTAGACCTCTCACCTAAACGTTTCCAGCTATCTATCTGTTCGTTTTAATAAAAAGAAACCATTTCACTACCTGTTGTCTACTCATTACTTCTTCTCCAGTACACTTCAATGATTTGTCTGTGAATATCCTCTGGGGACACATTTTTGGTCCAAAAAATTGTATTAGGGCTTGCACCTTTTCGAGACCACTTCTTTACACGGCTTGCTATTACTGTTGCTATTTCAGGTCTCACTATCTGCTCGAACAACCGGTCTAAGACAGTTAGTCCTCTCTGGGTAACAATATTCAAATCTACAATTTCTACTTTCCAAATTCTGCTGCTTGTAAACTTTTTTTCCATCACCCCAATACTGTATGTCTGCCAAGATGCGTATAAATGTATTGGAAACTCACAAAAGCAAGAAGTTAGATTTTTGGACATTTTATTCGGTTTTTTTTTGTACTTATCATATTAGTTTTAATGAAGATTTAAAGAGTAATACAAATTGGACTAAAAATTGCTTCGCATTGATAATCATAATACAATTACCAAATTGGATCGATATATATATATAAATATATATTATATAACTTCTAAGAAAATTATCTCCCTATGCTATCATTACCAGTCTTATTTTCATTTTGTAAGCATGAGATAAATTCCAAATACTTTTAAATTGAAATATCTTAGAATATCTTATTGAAATACGAAAATGTCTGCTTATTTTGAAAGAAATATTTCATTATTTCAAACGTTAATAATAAAATTTAAAAATTCTTTATCAATAAGTTAAAAAAATTAAACAGCTATTCTATAAGTTGAAATAAAATACTTTAAACCAAGAATACTTCCTACAATTTTAATTAAAGATGTTTACTTGCATTTTCGATTGCTTGTAACTTCTAAAGCCCTGTAGTAGAGAATAATCTTAATTCAGAGCTCTAGAAATGCTGGTATAAAATTCCTGTATAGCATTTGCGTCTCTTGCATTTTAAAATCGAATGAAAATCGCTTTAAAAGAATCCTAATTGCGTTCAGTTATTTCCTTTTTGTTCCTAAAAGATTTGTCTCTTTGTCACAGATCTTTCATACCAGCGATGCAATGTTCTTATTTCTCGTATGGAATTCCGGTGGCATGTACCTGGACTCTGACATTGTGGTGCTGCACCACCACAGCCAACAATGTAAGTGTAGTTTAGTTTAGTTGTATTAACGTACCGTTTTGAAGCAACACTAGGGCTATTTTGGTGCGGACCTCGTCATTCTGAACCGTGGTCAGCTGACGAGTGCAACATCTGAGCTGGTAAACCCTCTCCACTCAACACCACGCAAGTGGGAGGACGTTTGGCCTGACAGATTTAATGGGCAAGAGACCCCCTTAAACGACGGTTCGGTGGAATCGAGTCTCGAACCTGAAACCCTCCGGTTCCGGACCTTGCCACCAGGCCACCGTGGTCAACAGACAATGGGAAAAACCTCGGTTTGGCTCTGATCGCCTTTGATCCCGATCGTCCGAGATTCCATCAAGGACTTTGCAGCCAACTACGCTCCCTACGAGTTCGCAGTCAATAGATCTCAACTCTTCAGTCGAAACTTCAAAAAACAGTGGAACGTGGAGGTTGTGGACGAACTATACATTGGAAGACAGAATGATTGTGACGTGGACGTTCTTCCCCGTATCCGATTTCTTACAAAAAGTGGGAAGAATACTTCAAACTACAAGCAGTCCACAAGGACAGTTTTCGAATCTAGACTCGTAATACATATGTGGAACAATCTCAGCTATGGGGGGAAACTGGTGATCGGTCAAAATAGTTTGTACGAAATGGCAATGAAAGAACATTGCCCAAAAGTATACGAGCATGTTGCCAAAATTGGGTACGCTTAGGATCTGTGCCAAGTGTGATATATAAATATGTATTGTAATAAAACATCAACTTTTTAAAAATCAGGTTCATATATTTTAGATTGTTTTGTGTTCTCAATACTTCCACAAACTTTCGCAAAGATAAGCAGTCCGTTTTAAAACAAAAAAGAATATATAGTAATCTAAGAATATCAGTTTAAGCAGACTGCTGTTAAAATGAAATGTGATAGCTAATGTATGAAAGTAATAATAAGATGATAAGAAATTGTTCATGAGTACATTTGAAGTAGGATTTTTTTCTTTTTTGATATCATGAAATTCCCTAAAGTTATTTATTTTAAATATTTTGCTACATATTTCCAATATTTCACAAAATACTACATAGCATTTTGGCATACTTGAATGTCAAGAATATCCAAACAGAAATTATGATATAATAATATCTCTTAATTCGCAGTACGATTTTAATTTTTGTCTTTTTATAAATCTCAAACTGGATTGAAAATGTCAATATATCTCTGAATCTTAAAATATATTGGAAGTTTTTTAAATATATACCTGATGTTTTTAAAATTAGCCAATGATTTTAACTATCCCTTTAAATAAAATAAAAAAAATATTACAAAATATTAAGTTTACGTTTCTTGCATTCTAGAAAGCTTGGTAATAAAGTGGGGAAATCATTGACAGACATATAATTGCAAAATTAACTAATTATTATAAAGGATTACATGGATTACATTGTCAACAAAGAGTTTGAATATGAAAAAAAGATAGCTTGAGGATGCGATCAAAAGTATCCATGTATGTGAGAATCATTAAAATTCTTATTTTTTACAAAAGGGCTAATCAACAATCCTTGAGTTTCTTTCATTTATATAATAAAATAGAAATGATAGTTTTCCGCTGAAATTCAGCATTTATAAGAGCAAGAAAAAATTGTTGAAAAAGAAAATACTTTGTATTCCAACCGTTTATCAAAAAACTAATAATAATTTGTAATTTTCCTCAATTATTTTGTTTAACACATCCATTTTTATAATGAAAGAATATATATTCTCGAAGATATAAAGAGATTTTTAAATTTCACTCTTTTTACTTATCTCAAAATGTCTCTATTTTTTTCTCTTATATTGTTTCAAATAGGTATAAAGTAATTTCAATAAACATTCCAGCTGAATGCCACAAAGCCAGTCTAAAATAAGCCAGTCTGACTCGCATCAAAATGAGATTTTACAGGAAAAACTCGATTCAGTTTAAATAATTTTTTATGATATATACTGATAACAATTTTACGTATAAACTTTGTTTTTTGAAAGCATCTTAATAAATTTTTATTGATCATAATATAACCATGTATTTTTATTGCTTTTATATGCAATTAATTAAATAAGTTAGCAAAATTAAAGTCGAAAGTTTACCCACCAGTTATTATTAAAAGTTTCAATAAAAATTTTGCAATGCAAGGTACAAATTTCACATTTTAAAGCCATTAATCACAAAATAATTTAATATTAACATAAATTAAAGTAATTAAAATAATAGACATACTACCTTTGGAGATGTAAAATTAAAATGTGAGAAAAGGTATGCATTAATAAGAGTAAGAGAGAGAATGTATGTGTAAAGAAGAAACGGCATGTATTTTGACAATATAAAAATGGAGAGACTAAATTGATGCACTCCATAAATCTAGTATTAATAAGTGGTACACCAAATTTATAAAGACATTTTGCTTCAGAATATTTTTTTATTTATTGTCTCCTTGAACATTAGACTCTGCTTCATTTTCAATTCACGGTATTGTGTTCAAAAGAGAAAAGATATTTTATTCACAACAGAAAACACTTGAATGGAAGGAATAAACTTTCGAAGTGTCAGTATTAACACACCGTTTCGTGAATCCTGTTAAGATGCGATGGGCGCTCTCTTTGAAACCAAATTTTTTGACTAATCTCTGACAGGCGATATTCTTATCGGGAAACCGGAGAATTATTCCCTTAGGAGCCTGGGAGAAATCGAAGCCTTGAAGCAATTCGAACAGTAATATTTCAGCAACCTCCTCCGTATCAGCATAAAACGGAGCAATTATCCAGTGTTCTGTGATGACATATCTGAGACACGCATATCCAACCACGTTGTTTCCCAACAAAGCCACTTTGCTCAGGCAAGACGACCAAGAGAAAGTCTGCCGCACCACGAATGATCTGTCATGATTGTGCACTGATTTGTCAAAAGCAACGACTTGAGATAAAATGTCTTCAGCCTTTGAGTTTTTCTCCACACTAAGATTCATTGAATTAAATGGAGTTTCTTGAAATTCACTAATACGTTTGCTCATTTCAATATTTGGCTTTATTTGATTTTCAACACTGGATTGCTTATCATGTGCCGAATTGGTGGATGCATCTTCGATAGTATCACTAGACAGAAGAGGTTTATCAATGTATTCGGTGCCAGATAATTCATCTGAATTATATTGTCTTTCTTCAAATGAAGACTTCTCAAGACTTGGAACAACCTTCATTACATTCATTTCTGCACAAGTTGCATTTGATTCACTTTCTTCTTCTCTTGTTCCTTTGTGAGTTGTGCATTTGTCGGCTGAACTAACATTCTTATTCAGCTTGTTGCTGCAACCAATGAGATGACCTTCAAAATAAGTTGCAACTTTGATATCAGATTTTGAAACTATATTTGTTGGTATAGAATCGCCATAACATTCATGGTAGACTACAACATAGTCTTCCACATGACTAAAACCTTCCTTCTCTGTATACTTCTTGAAGTTGACTGGATTCCCATGAACGCCTATGTTCCTGTTGCCAAGATGCTCCTTTGCTCTCCTCCACAGTTGAAATCCGATGCCCCTTCCTCTGTATTCCTCCAGAACTACGTAGAGCCCCATGAAACCCAGTTCTTGGTTGAGCCGCATTCCGCAGCAAGATCCAATGATCCTTCCGTCCGGGACCATTTCCGCCACAAAGATTGCCTCGGGATCAACCTCCAGAAATGTTCGCATCTCATCTTCACTGATAAAACGCCTAACAGTCCTTGCGAAATCCAAGAGAAGTGGAATATCCGACAAGGTAGCGTTTCGTATCTTGATTTCCATTTCCTGTAATATAGAAAGAAAGTAACGCATAAGGAGATGCAATACATTTATTTTATTGCGAATCCGTTGCTTAATATCTCCTAGCCTGCGCTCATTTTTTTCTTTGAATAAATCATTTGGGATAATCGTAATAATAATATCATATTTTTTCTACAGATTCGCAGCTCAAAAATGGCTTATAGCAGTCAGTAACACAAGACTTATTTAAGAAAAAAAAATTGTGATTTTTGATAAATAGATTTAAATACCTTATTTCTCAAACAGGAATTAATTCAATATTTCAAAATAAAATGGTATATTCTGAATCGTTTAAAAAATAGTTTATGCAGTCACACTGAAAAACATCAATTTTTAAAATTATTTTTTTTTATCAACAATCATAAATCATCTTTATTTTTTTTAAACAGATTTAATAGCATTTTCTGCATGTATTTTACTGGTAAAAGCAAGCATTAGAGTTTTCTGTCTTATTTGTGTAGAATTTTAGAAGACGAGATTGAGTTTGCTGCTTAAAGACTTTCCATTTAGGGATTAATGAGCCTGAAATAATAAGTTTAAATTAGGAGAACGTTCCCGAAATTGGACTGTTTTCTGGATAAGACTTCAACCTGACCTCAATTTTATAAGCAATTGTGACTCAAAATAGACAGGTTACTTCGTAATAATGTTAATCTGGAATGTAGAATCTTTCTCAGGAGAAAGAATTACTTGATTTCAGTTGTAGTACAAATGCTTATAATTAGGTATCATAATTTAACCAAAACTGAGTGGTTATTACGCTGTTGTTTTTCAAAATAAGTGGCTAAATATGATCGTATATTCTCAAAACACATTTGGTAATAATTTACAATAGCAATTTTAAGAAATAGTATTAAGGTATCCGACCACGTTCAAAGGAAAAAATTTGAAAAATTTGATTTTTTTTTTAGAAATTCTTAATAGTTTTTAGATGCATTGTCAATTATAAACACTATAAATACAAAAATAAATATTTGAAAATATGATATATTTCAGAAAAGGGAAAATTTATAGTAAATTTTAATTAAATATAACCCAAACGGTTAACATTCTACACAAAATGTAAATGCAGCGATCCTATTTCTCTTTGTACCCAAGTTATGGAATACAATGATGAATGAAATGAACCAAAATCTAAGAAAAAATGTGAGATGCAAAGAAATTACGGTTAAAAATATACGTAAAGATGAATTTTTTTCCACAAATTCACAAATTAATTGTTCTGAAAACACCTATAAATGAAAAAGTATTTCACCAACAGTGAAACTTTTGATTCATTTCATTGCCCAAATTATTTAGAACACACGCTGAAATGCTAATGTAAATACCTCTGTTAGTGTTTGAGATATAATGTAAATAGGGGAAAATTTTTATGAAAATGAAAGTTTTGAGAAAATGGAAGCTAAAGACAAATTTTAGAAGGAAAATAGGTGACCCTGGAAGATAGGTCAGGCCTTCCTTTTCTTAGAAATAATAAACTGTTCGGGGAAGAAAAAAGCCTGAACTATAAGAAATAATAAATTTTTTTAAAAAAATCTCCAATGTGGTCGATAACTAGTTTTTAAACGTAGTCGGATACCTTAAGACATAAGAGTTTTTCTAGCTATCATTAAGTAGTCAGATTTACCACAAACAATTGTTTAGACTTGTCTAGTAAAATCCGAGAAGGGATAACTATCTAGAACATGAGGAATTCAGAAAGCAATTAGTAATCCTCATCAATTAAAAGTAGAACAGGCTATAAAAATGTTTGAATATTAAAAACATCAAATGTCGTTATAATAAATAAGTATAAGGATACAAATTTGTTTTGTCAGAATTATTGCTCACAAAAATTTTCAATCCAATATTTTATGTAACGAAGTTTCTTAATAGCTTCTTCAGCAAAATATTGTTATATTTGCTAATTGTACTCATTATATATCTCTTTTTGTCAGTTCCCGTAAAATTTGAAGCTTGGATTTACACGGAAGAGATTAAAGTTCAATTGAAAACTGCAACTCCACATAAAGAATTATTGGATCAAAGATGCTCTTTAAAAATATGAATACAGATGACAGAATCATTCAGAATTGAAATCTTATGTGCATTAAAAAATATCTTTTATAATTTATGCAATATCCCAAAGATTTAATCAACAAAACTTCTCTGATACAAAACTTTTGTTTTCATTTCAGACTAAACTCAGACGTTTATTTTCTTTTTAAAAGGATTTAAATGACGTAAATTATATAAAAAAATTATCAAGTAAAACCTTTATACAGTCCTTTGATCCTAAGGAATCAAATATTCCTGAGTCTCCAATATTATACAATCAAATCTAATGGTATTATGAAATTGGAATATCAGTATCTCAGGATAAACAGCAATATCAAAATTTAATTAGCCTTAGTAAACTCAGAACGCTGATTGGCATATCTTTTTTGAATATGTCAGCTCAGTAGCATAAGTCTGCACATTTTTATAAGATAGTAATATTCTAATTTCTATAAATCATTCAGTTTTAGTCACAATAAAATGGACCTCTCTTTAGATTTAAGAAGTTAATGCCTCAAAAATATTTTTAAAAAGTATGACTCTTAGGACCGTGGGTCAGTATAAAAATATATTCCTTACTTTTCAAAACACGTATTGTAACTACATGAAGCAGTGTTCATTATTTCATTTAGAAAGTATGAAAAGATGTATATGAGTAATATGATGCATATGAGTATTAAAGATGTATATGAGTAATATTTTTTAGAAATGAACCTGATGGACTTAAATGGGTTTGATTAGACTGGATATTCAGCATATGAGAACCACGTATTTCTTAAATACTATAGAATTATTAAATATAAATAATTTAACGCTTCACAGACATCGTTTTCTTATACCTAACTTTCATGAAAATATCATGCTTCATGTTTATTACATTTCTTTCTGAAGTATGCTAAACATTGAATTTTTCTAACTAGTATATTGAAAATGAATTAATATTGGGTCGTTCGGAAAGTCATTTCGTATTTTTGTGTCAAAATGA
>JAPMOQ010011704.1:11435-25569 GCA_026543055.1 Argiope trifasciata
TTTTCAACCTCTAATTATTTAAATTTTAGATTTCCCACATAATGGCAACTTCACATGTCTATATAATTTCTATTTTAAAATAAAATGAAACTCCACTTTTAAAAGCAAACACAAACCAAGACACTAATTTTCGTATAAAAATGATTTGTCATTACTTTTGCTCGATATAATTTCAAATAAGTCTAGTTTGTCAAAAGAGAGAAATTTTTAATGCATTATTTTACTTCAAGATTCGGGTAGAAGCAGCGGAATTTAAAATGAAAGTAAAACGTTAAACTTTAAGGGCAGATGAATGTGGAATTTATGCTATTACGAATCATTATTACAAGAAGGTGGGGTATGATTACGCTTTGTGGTAAACTAATCATAGTCGAAAATTCTATGATTTTATCTTAGCATTAAAAATACAATAAAGTTTAATATAATGCCATTACTAATTTTTTTTAACACTAATGGCTATAATTTTAATTTACAAAGTTTAGAATAAGTTTCTTGAACACATTTCGTATATATAGGGAAACATTTAGAAAACTAGTCCACTACCACACATTTCAGAAATACGCCAATGAAATGGCAAAAAATATGTATAAAGAATTACGATCATTTTTAAAACTATGACTAATAAATTTAACTATCCTGTATCATTTATAGTGTTAAAATATACGGTTCTGCGATTTCCCATTTTAAGTAATTTTCGTGTAAAAATTTAAAAGTCGCCTCAGCTCAAATGATTAATTTAGTAAAATCAGATAATGCAAACAGGGATAATTTCTAGTTCACTGTAAGGAACAAATCTGATTTCGATATTTCAACCTATAAAATATTTTAAAAAACGTGAAAAGCTATAAGCATCTTGGCTGTATCTACGATAGATTGCATAAAGCGATGAAAAATGCATTGTCTGAGGACAGACAGATTACCGACAAATTTCTCTAGAAGCCTCAAATACTCATCAAGGAAATTTCTTAATATGTTCAAGATTAAAATTGCATTATTAATGAATGTATTCATTTTCATGAAAATTTATTTGGCATTTCAAAACACTGCACTGGACGAATTTTTTTTTTAAATTTACCATTAGAAAAGCGTTATTTCATTTTCTCAGTAAAAATTAGGACAACGTTTGGGTCACTGCTCGGTTTCAAAAGCCTTTTAATCATGGTGATCAGACATGATTAAAATGGCTAAAATAGGACCAGCTTGCCGGCAAAGCTGGTCGTCCCTACTCTTTCAAACGGATTAAACCGAAACTGAAATTATTGCGAAATTTAGAATACAATTAAAATGAACTCGGAATTCACCTAGAATGTTTTTTGGATAGTTAATAGCAAATATTAAAAGCAGGCACTTATTTTACAATTTCAAAAAATTCCGCATTTTACAAGAAACTTCAATATCATTTGTATAAAGGCAAAAAAAATCGCGTATAATTATTCCTCCTCACGCGCCTAAAATTTAAATGACTCCTAAATAATTGCAAAGCCTGCTTTTCTACCATATAAAGATTTCCTTGATGAGCTCCCTATTCATTCCATGAGCGATATGAAAAGTCCTGTTTCCGATTTACAATTCGTTGCGAAATCATTTGTTCTACTGTTAGTGAATGGCTGTGAAATATCACAACTGCCATCAAATTCCTCATCTCAATCCTGCATCCAATTAAAGACTATGCGTTATGCTTGTTTGCAAAATACTTCCATCATTTTTCAAAGTTATATTTAAGTGCAACTTATGATCAATTTAAGTAAAATAACAATGCAAAAATGTACAATTTTGAAGGTTCTATATCCAAATTGTGCATTTTTATTCTTGAAATTACGCAAAGGACCTAACAGTTTACACTAATGCATAGAATTTAGTGGGAATTCCGATTTCGTTTCCTTATGAGTAACGTATGTAATGAAAGATTTAAAAATTCGAAAATTTTTCCTCAACTCTAACAGGCTGAGATTTTATTTCAGCCTTAGTCCGAAAAGCGGTTTTGTAAACTAATGTTATATTAACTCGTTAAAATTAAGATGAAGCTTGGTTTACGGTTTTTGCATCAAAATTAGTGTCGAATTTAGGGGGAAATCGTAAAAATAATTGATTATCGATGCATCAATTCGTGATTATTTTAGTGAAATAATTTAACTGTAAAAATCTTACTTTTATTTTTGATTCTATAGTTATTAGGCGAATTTTAATTCTAGTTCTTTCGAAGTTCTTACACGGTTCTGTACTATGACAATTTAAAATAACACGATAAAGTCGTTCTCCATTTAACGTTTTTTCATTTCTCTTAGGAGGAATATTTGATTAGGGCATTTATACGTTATCACAGTTTTAGAAATAGCTAAATCAAGCTATAAAATTTAGTACAAAATTTAATTATTCCGAATAAGATTTATAAATTCGATATTTTACCTATAAGCAAGAATGATGGATACATTCATTTTTTTAAAAAATGCAACGCTCTATACCGAAATTCCTTATTTTTTTATTTTAAATAAATTCTTTGAAGTACTTAAATTTCTTCCCTTTCAGATATCACCTTACCAAAAAGAATCATTCGATTGAATTTTGATATTACTATTATATAAAGGCGAATAGTCATTTTAGAAGTTAGCCCTATGAGCAGAGAAAAAAATTTAAAAAACTTTAGAATTTTTACAAATTAACTCTACTGCATGTGAAGTTGCTGGATTTCCCTCTCCTTGAATGTGTAAGCTTTGAAGTATTTATTAAGTTTTCTTTTAAGATTAAAAAGATTGGTTCAGATTTTTTAAAGGACCTTGGATAACAGTCGTGTCGTGACGCTAGAATCTCCAACCCAAAAAGAATTGGAAAGCGTTGATACCCTTCGATGTTCGCAATGTAAACCGGATCAATTTCTGGAAAAGATGGCCAAATATTTTCATTAATTTAACTGCTGTACTTGTTCCAAATATTATGTACCTCTTGCAATTGTTCATTAAAAATTTAATATTTTGTTATTATACGTTTTAACTATCATACTTGAACCAACTAAATACAATTTCATTTTCTTTACGTGTTTAATTCATTGAAATTGTTTTTTACTTCAAAGACCTAATCTAAGGTATCAACAAGAAAAATCTCAACAATTACTTAAAATTTACCTTATTGAAGTCTTGCAAATACCATTTCTTCATATCCAATTATGCAAACATCGAGATTCGTTGGTTTTAAGTCATACAACCCCTTGATTATTTACCAGTCAGCCAAAAACTGAAAATCAACTAGGAAAGCAGTAAACGAGTGGATACTTTATTTCAATATTTATATTTATTCGTGCATATAAAATTTTAAGATTCCTGGAAAAACTTTAGGATATGCAATTTACAATATAACGTTCCATCATAATTCTAATATCATTAAAAGCATCCAATGAATAGAAGGAAAAGAAAATTTCGAAGTTGGTTTTCGAATTAAATACACAGAAAAGTTTAACATCAATGCCTTGATAGTCCTTACAAAGTTCAAAGATTGAAAAATACGAATTGTGAGTACCCAGTTACTAATGATTTGGTTATAATACCGTAAAAGCATACAGGTAAAGATTTTATTTAAACTGTTTCGTAAATTATTCAATAATAATGCATTGTTAAATGAACGAATTCATGGGATGGATTTGATCAAGAATATCTGGCTACATTCTCGTGAACGATTCTTCAGACAAACAGTTTTATTCCTCGACATTGCTTTCTTTGTGTAATCAGCAACAAGGTTTATAAGTGGTTACTTGAAGGAAATAATTATAAATAAAGAAAAATCTGTGCAAATTCAATACGCTTTGTTTGAAAAAGCAAAGGTGGGCATTAATCCTTTACGTTTGTAAGTCGCCTCTCTCGAGTGATAATCGTTTGTTGCTATGGCCGTATGCTTCATGGGAGGAGACATTATTAAATTTTCGGAACTAAATCTGCGAATTGCGGAAAAGATCGTCCTGTCAGTTAAATATCAATAATGAAGCCATTAACATTTGCCATGTTGGCTAATGGCAGTTGGGGCACGTTAAATAAGTCGTGACTACAAAGTCCTCCAATTTCCCATAACAAAACGATACCTCTGGGAGTTTTGAACCAGAGATGAGTCAGTCTCTGATTTGGATCTAAATTCCGACTTGTGGATGGATGGATGGATGAACGAGTTCGACCACCCTCCTAAAAAAGTTGTGTCGTGTGTTCGAGCAAAGTCGTTCTTTCACCTTAACGGTGCTCGTTAACTACGAAAGGTGTACACTTCCGCCTTAATTCGAAAGAGCTCTGTTCATTCGGGCTTGGCATGACCAAGTGGCATTAGACAACAACCATTAACATCAGCTGTAATATATCACTGCTTTTTGCATTCAGTAACCAATATATTGAGGCAAAATATGAAGAAGTTATGAATTTTAATACAACAGTTGAAGTCAATCTTTTGAAAGCAATTCTCAAAGCTATTTGATAAGGCTAATAGTAATAAAACACGAAATTCCTTCGGAAAATTGTTCGATAATTTGCTTGAAAACAAAGCTATAATATATGAAACACCATTATCAACAAACAATGGAAAGAGATTGGACGGAAAACTACCCATCTTGAAACTGGATAAAGGAAAAGGACTGCAGGGTATATTCGTAGTTTATATGGAAGAAGGAAAATACTTTTGTGAAACATGCCTCCAAAAATCATTAGTTTATGTTGGGTTCCCTTCAAAAAATACACCGAAAACTTAAAAGAATATCACGAATGTGTCTCAATAAGAACAATTTCCAGTAAAATTACTGTTCTTATGCTTCATATAGTTACCGGAACTACTATACCCAAAAGATAGATAACCTATAAAAAGGTTGGCTTCCAATGAGGGATACAATTTATAGAAATTTTGCATCGTAAGAATCAATAAATTTTAGGCTTTCAAAGATTACAACCAATAAAAGAATCGTCTATTTCAGATATGACTGCACCACATATGAGGAATAAACACAGATAATCTAGCTCACAAACCAGGTTTTATTTGGATTTCGAAAATCTAGATGCATTGGAAAGTGGAAGCGTCGCATACCCTTATGGCTCAATAGAGGAAACATCTCGACAAGTAGAGTTTTAAATCCACATGCAAGATAAGATGTATATGTAGAGCTGACATAAGGACCAAAAGAGCATGACCACAGCAGAACTTTGAAAATCGTTAAGGTGAGGACCGATGATTTTTTCTTTGTGTATATGTATGCTCCTGTATTTGTAAGAGTTTGTAAATAAAGAGGATGTAGTGATTAATATAAAAGGGTTAATTCAAGACTTTTCATTGTCTATATTGCCAAAATATAAGCGAGTACCGCTGGTTCCCTTTCTCAGACTAAAATATAGGATTATAATTTGTTTTACTAAGGCAAAATTTGAAATCAGTGACATTCTAAAAAATATGAAAAGTATGAAAAGTATGAAATAGTCTGAAAGAGTTGCACATTACTGAATCAAGGACATTCAAGGGACTAGAGATAGAAGTCAACAATTCGCTTGGATTATACAAAAACAAATGAGATACAAAAGGATTTCAACAGCTAAAACTTTTATTAATAAGTACCAACTCCTGAACCATCGAGAGGACTCGTGATCACAGTAAGAAATTGTGTTGTACAAGAAATCAAAGCAATACAATTGATATTAGTATTCTACAAACAAAATGGGAATTTTACCCCTTTCTAGATATTGAACCTTAAACATCGAGAGCTATACCAGTCTTAATGCCACACAGTGAAATATATACGCAATCGTATATAGTCTATCATAAGAAAGCATTGGTATTATGTATCCTTAGCCAGGGCTTGACTCAAAAACTGAAAGCTCATTTTTTTTTCTGGAACAAAAAAATGCACAGTGGGTCTAGTTGGAGCTAAAAGTAATTTGTTGTACACAAATTCCATTAGGTAAAAATTTATTTAAGAGAATGCGATAAAAACAGTCAAATTCTTGATGACATTCACATCACAGTTCGTCTTGCCTATTGACGACTCGTTTCGTTGTCAACCTTTTACCACACTTCCTACATATACATATGAAAGCGCAAGTCTGCTTATTACCCCAATGTAAATCTTGAAACATTTAAGGAACGCAGAAAAAGTGAATTTCTGAAAACTAGGAGTCGTGTACTCATTTTAGGAATTCGACAACTTATACTTCAACTTTCCTAATTATGTTTTGAAGTACGAGAACTAGGATAAGTCATTCAACAGGAAATAAACATTTAAATGAATTTGTTGAAATTTGTTTCTTTTGAATCTTATCCCGGTCAATTAGAGATCCGAAAATTCAGCCTCAAATGGATCTCAAACTTGCGATAGAGATGGGAATAGTTCCGAGAAGAGATTTTGAATGCTATTGAAATAAAGATATCGGGTGACAATGATTGTGAGTATATGCAAATCTGAAAATGATTAAACACTAAATACAAGACCAAAAATAAAGATAGACTGTATAGAAAAAACTGGTGTTTAATAAAACTGATTATAAATCTTGGCATTTGTATCAAGAAAGTTACGAGTGAGCTGGCTTTTGGAATAGGGAACTTATTTCAATTTCTTCTGCTTGCTTAGCATTTTTGCTGAAACTAGAGAAATGCCAGACTTTTTGCTTTTGATGTCTAGATGTATTATAAAATGAAAATCTTGCTGACAAAATTCGAAGAAAGCAGCTGAAAAACGATAAATTCAGCAGAAATTGCCAAAAGTTTTGAATTTCCTCTTTAATTGTTTTATTATCCTAAAGAAAAAATACCTGCAAGAATTACTCATCACAAGTCATTTTAGATGAATTTCAAACAATCCAGTTTGTGAAATAGGCAGCGGCATTATCAATTTCGAATTAATTCTATATTACTCACAATATACAACAGATCGATATAGTTATTTTATCAAATTGGTAATAAGCAATTCCGTAGTTCAAAACGAGATTTTAGAAATTAAAATTTATACTTTTCCATTAAAATCAAGCTTGTGTATTGGAATTTTAATTGAAGTGATGGTTAGCTCGGAGTTCAAACTGCCACTAATCCGAACATCAAACTTCGTTGTGAATAATTTATAGTTTTGAATTTCTTAAAGTCGTTATATGCTTTGTATTAATATTGTTTGGACACCAATAAAATTTTCTTCAGCAGCATCCTTCTCATCGTTCGACATTTCTGATTGAAACGGAGGAATTATGAAAGCAAGTGCAAGCAAATGAAAAAGAATTGAGAGACATTCATTTAACTAACACGAGAAAGACCATTCAAAAGAATTCACATTTCCAATTCATCAGATTATTAGAGGAAAAATTATGCTAATCTTGTCAGCTACCCATTATACTAACATTGGGTAATAAGAAGATGAAGTTTTATAATTAAAATACATTTAAAAGTACAAGTTTAATAATTTACAATCAGTAACACAATTTGGGATATTGTTTAGTTATATTAACATCCTACTTTAAGGCTAGTTGGGGACAGATTTTAATGTAATTCTGATTTGTAATTCTGAATCATGGTCGGAGGTTGTGGAGGTCAACTGAGCTGGCACACGCCTCCACCTTCCACATCACAGCAGGAGGTAGGGATGGCTAGGATATTATCAAAATACAATGCGAACTGAAGAATCAATCTGGGGTCATTTAAAGGACTTCCGCTTGGACATTAAAAGTTTTCTATATAAATTTTTACGCACTTTTCCGAAAAATCCGAAAGAATTAACGCAAAGTTTGAAATCGAGGGGTCAGCTTAATTTATGGAGAAGTTTTAATCAAGATGGTGATCAGCCATCACAATTAAAACTCGCCTGAAATTACAGAAGACTATCAATTGACTCGCCGGCAAAGCCAATCGATAGAATTCTGGAAAACAGAAAACTAAATTTTCACTCACGATCGGCAAGGGAAATTTAGCTCATTTTAAAAGCTGATTAAAAATTAAATTTTGCAGTGAAGTTAAGATTTAATTCGAAGATTTAGATGTAAACCGTTGTAAACCTTTTCCCAGTTTTGTGTCTCATATTTTAAGCCGATTTTATTAACTATGTTTAAAATTATCTTCGTTTTACTAATATATTTACCATTCCTACAGTTCAGATAAAAACCGTATATTTTTATTACAAATAAATATTTACAATATTCTAGGAAAGGAACTGTTAAGCAACTTATCAATAAGAACGTTCAGAGATTAAGTCTGGTATTTTGCCTAGAATAATTTGATAAATATGGAATACGAATTACTTTGAATGGCTTTTTAAACTACCATTTATAATTAACGGAATTTATATATTTAAGCATCTGCACACTAAAACAAGGGTCGAAACATCCGTTAGGCTTCTTGCTTTTATAATTGCCTCCCTTTTAATGCGACGAAACTTGCACAAATAGCTGCAAACGGATTCAAAACTTGTAATACGAAGTGCTTAAAAAGTGGGCAAGGACAAACGCATTAGACGTCGATTCTAAGGCAACATTGTCGAAATGCTATCTTTGTTTCCTATTCACGAATGAAATTATTCGAGTTTCTTATTAAAGCATCGGGTTCTTACCATCCTACATGTTTCCTGTTTTATTATCATAAAAACACCAGGGAAAACTTTTTTTCTCGCAGATTCTTCAAGTGGCATACATTGCCTATAATAATGATCTTCAATTGGTGGAAACATGTAAACTTGACAAAATTAAGCAAAATAACGAAGCAAAAGCATAAACTAGTAGACTGTACTAACGTATGAAACAATTCAGGTTTGAAAGACAGTACCACTAAAAATTTCCTTCTGTGAAATAGTCACATTGTCAATCCGTTAATCTGTTCGTTCTGCTAATATGTTCGTACAAAATTCAAAGAAACCAGAAAGTTTATTTAACTTTAATTTGTCATATAGTTCTATTCAAATATTTTAAAATTTTAAATCCAATATCAAAGCTTTATACAGTTCAATTTGTAGACTTCATTGATTCAAAACTGGTCATCATGCATGACTTCACGATCATCATATGAAGATTAACATTACTGGGCATTGTCGTAGTCTGTATAGCTCAATTTAATTTCCTGGATAACTTAGGAAATTGACAAACGCATCTTAGAACTGGTTTCTAGCACTCTGAAATTATTGTACTAAATAAATTCTAAAAAGATGACAAAAATCCTATACAGTATGATAAACAATCAAAACTATTTTCTATGATATGAAGTTCAGTCAGAGTTCAGATAAAATTACCAAACACTTCTCAATAAAACAAGACAAATTATATCTAGAAAATTGGGGCAATAAATCAACTCAGGATGGATCGAAACTTTCAAATGATGCAATCTAACCAACAAAATGATTCATTTCCAGATTCGAAACAGAAAGAAATCGCATTAAATTATTGGAAGATCTCGGAAGTTAAAAGAACTTTCTTGGTAGAATTATTTTCAGTAAATTCACAAAATAAATCACGATAATATGCCATTCAAATTTTTAAGGGTTTAACTATATAAACATAAAAATTAATATTTAAACTGTAAACTTTAATGTTAGTTCTAAAGAGAATAAAATTTTAAAATTCAATTTTATCAGCATTTTGCAAAATTTCTTCCTTCGCATTGTTTTTAAGGAATTGACCGATTCTCTTATCTGAAGTATACAAAAGACCAAACGAAGAAAGCAATGCCTTCAAACGGTATTTCCTTGTCTGTAAAATAAAAGTCATTTGACATTCCGTTATTCTAACTATAACAAGATAACATTCTAGATGTTCTGAATTTAATAAACTCGATCCAATACAGGCCAATAAACTTTACTAGATCTTCAGTCTTCTAATACTCCCCTAACCCCAACCCCAAAAATGATAGAGCTATAAGTGTCTAATATTGGATACGAATATATAGAAATTGGCATCCTGAATCTGAAAAATTGTCCGAAGACGAGAAAACCGGTGTCTGCCCATCAACCTACATATCAAAAGTTTTAGCTTAATTAGCACTACATGCACTAATCTACATCAAAATCATTGCAGAATGAGGCAAATGTAGAATCCGCTGAATTCTGGACCATCGACACATACTTCACCAATTTTTAAAAAGAAAACCTTTGGCTAAACTATGGCATTAAAACTATCAAATACGAAATCTGAATAAGGAATTTGAGCGATGTCCAAAGATATAGAAACTGACAAACTATATAAAGCAAAACGTGGCATAAGTAGAAATTTTGGCTAAACAGTTTCTGAAAAGTGAACTATTAATACGAAGAGTTTGAAAGCAACTCCCCCTCTTTAGGTGAAACCGTTAAAATATAGACGCAGTGAAGTAAAATGTGGACATAGGAATGCATCAGATATAGCACTTGTAATCTGGAGAATGGAGTAGACTTTCCGGCAATGAATATATTAATCATGTGGTAAATCTTCGACTTTTCAGAATGGTGTCCAATTTTCTGATGGTTCATACGAATAATATTTCTTTAGAAAAATTTAATATCGCTAGGATTCGATTCAATTCAAAATAATTTTTCGATGAATAGTCGATTGCAGTTGACTTTGCATTATATAAAGTGTTAAGAAAACAACGAATCTATGTTTTGATATGGAACAAATTTCAGTATGTTTAAACATACCGTCCATTTAACGGCACGAAGGAAAAGTAGCCATTGCAGACAATCAATGAGTCCAGCTTGTGTTTGAAGCAGAAGACCAATTTCAAATTTCTTTAAATCCGTCAAAACTAAATGTGTTAAAAACTGTACTAAATTTAATTGATGTCACAATTTTAAATCTTAAACGCATTAGATTAATTTATTTAAAAGTAAAGACTTATTCCATTTCATATTGCATGTGTAGTCATGAAAGGAAGATCTTGACAGTGGTTGATACAGCTAACAGACATGTTAACTACAGGATCATGAAAAACTCACCCAGCCTCCTTCCTTGTACCATGTTTTAGTAATTTTTATAGTAAAAACATTCATTTCGAATAGATTTTACATACGGATTTATGGACATCACAGATTGTTTGCTCCATATACTTTACCAAACTACACAAGACTTCAATACTCAATTCTTAATCAGTTCACCCATACATCATACAAACATCGTATTGGTGGTTTTCAATAGTTTTTAATGAAGTTTTGCATACCATAAGTTGTGAATTAAATCATTCTTAGAAGCTATAAAACATGATAAAATATATAAGTCACAAATGCAAAGCATTCTATGGATTCTTAATACAATCAAAATAACAGGAACATTCTATGCCATCTAATGGGACAATAAAAGCAAAACATTTAATGGTGATTCATCTTGGTTTCAAGATCTTAAGTATTCTATTTACAAAGCAACATTAAATAATGAGACCTTAAATCCATGTCAAATGCGAGCTTGAGCATAAAATTAGAATAAAATCAAATTTCAATTTTAAAATCTTTATCTCTGCATTTCATGCTACTGAAACATGCAAACCTAAAGTAGTCGCCAACCACTTAAATCTTAATATTTTTAATTGATTAAAATTTGTGATTTTAATTGAAGGCACTGAAGTACTACACCCATTCCAAATATACAAGTATTTCAAAAACAGATTCATGCTATGAGTGGAATAAGATGGGCAAGATCTCCGATTTAATTCAGAAATAGCAACAGAAGTTCCACTTCAGTACTGAAGATTTCCAGAAGATTATGAAGAAACGTTAAATTAAGCAATCGATTCTCATCGAATTTTCAAAGTTCTTGTATATGAAGAACAAGGATAAGCATGGTTTTAATTGATTATGATGCTATAACTGATAATAAAGGCAATATTTTTTTATATTTTTACTTTTGGTATCTTATTACAAAACTTTATAAATAACCCATTTATTTTGAATTTAATGAAACTGAATGCAAGTTTAAATTTAAAAATTGTTACTTCAACTATATAGAAAAGTCAACTTTGCTTTGAAGACTAATGAAGGTCAAAATGAAATGCGCTCGTTTATTTCTGCAATTTAGTTTTATTTGATGACAATATGAATTCTTAATTTCGATCAATGCGAGTCAACTTGAATGGGCTAAGCATGGCGTTTTGGTAGTGTATGTTAACTGATTCGAATAAGATTTGTCCATGTTGATGGCTTTGAAAAAAAATCTTCTGCAGAACATTAAGATGCTAATACTTAAGTCCCAGAGGTTCATTTCAGAATTTTTTCCAGTTCTCCAATGAAGATGCAAGTCGGACTTCTTCCTCTAAATAACTGCACGATACTACCTGTAATATTCCCACCCCCTGGCCAGCCGGCTGGCTACCCAGCTTCCTACACCCCTCATTCCCAACCCACCCTTTCCTTTACCGTTTCTAGTTCGCTTTCCTCCAAGATCCTAAACAAAAGAAATTTTCCTAATCAATCCCAGATCTAGACATTTTCACTCCAAGCGGAGATTTCTGTAGCTTACCTTCCTCAAAAAATAGAGTCACAAATTATTAAAACAATTTTAGGTTGTGTTTATTCTTTAGTTTGCTTATTTTAGACCGCAAATTACATTTTTCATTACTGTAAAAATAACCACCTACACCGAATTATTCTCCCTTTCCGACCGTTTCCCAACTATCTCATTCGTCTACCCACATCTCCGGCCATAAAGAAGCTCAACTTAGCACCTTAACATTGGAGCGAGAAAATACTCTTCAATGTCCCTTTCTGGAACTGATCCTACTTCGATATTAGAAGACCAGACCAAATGTATATTAATAACTACGGATTTTTAATTGGTTCATGGTTGAGGATTCTGCAGGACATAGAAGGCCCATTTAAATGACATGTCTAGAAGCTTAATCTAGGCAATATAGTGAAGCAATACTATTTAAATTTGCACGAGTCAAAATTTGAACGTAAAATCCTTTTTGGCCGTCTTCGGCAACTGCTGAGCTTAATTTTACAAATAAAACGGAAATTCATTGTTTCGGCCAAGTATTATGTATTTCTAGCTCGGTTTAAATACTTTATGTGAAATGAAGATTTAGGCAAATTATGAATCATCCACTAATCATCCATTACAAGTCCATCTTTATACTGATTGCAAATTATATATATCTTCTGAAATCCATTTATATACTGTCCAGTATTAATTTCAGTGAAAGCTCTTAATTCCTGCATTTAAAATCAAACCTATTGAATCCAGTTTAGTGATTATTTTCTAAGGGCAGTTTTAATGTACCTATTAAATGTTGATAATTTTATACAACAAACAATATTCAGATCTGTTTTAAGTATTCCGCATCCATTGATAAATGTAAAGATTGTTTTCGCATGTTTGGCTGCATATGAAATTGGGTCATTTAATCTACATTTATTTGACAGCTTATTTATGGCTAAAAGGATTCCTTAAACTTTAAGTAGCATCAAATTCATACTGTGGATATAATTTGAAGTGTTATTAAATTTTCAAAATTCCTCCCATTATAATAGATATTCACGTTACTATAAAGAATTATGCAAGATATTTTAGTGTCCAACTTCAAGTTGAAAATTTTTATATTCTATCTTCAGAACATGTGGTATATATTAAGTAAGCGGGTAACCAATATATATTCCGGTTAGAGGCTTTAATGCCATATAGCATGGTGGTTGGCAAACTACTCCCAAAATAAATCATTCAGCCATTACAAATATAATACAAAATGTACCAATCAATACCAATGAGCAGCGGATGCACAAGGATATCCACCTTTTCCTCAAAAAGAATCGACGATGACTTCTCACTAGGTTCAGATTTGGAAAAGTCAAACCTCGAAGGAAATCTTGTATTGACGATGATCGATTCTTCCGATGAGTGGCCTTCAATAACCTGGCATATCAATTGAACATTCCAAACAGGCGTTTGCTCAAGGTCTTGTTTAGCCAAAGACGGAAAAATTCATTTCATATCTGAAAGGAATTTGTATGATTACTTAATTATTCTGGAAAATCTGATAGTAAGTTACGTCAAAAAGTATATAGGCTCTTTTTCCTACTCTATGAAACTTATAGACAATGATAGCCATTTAATGTGTTTTCTACATGAAAGCAAGATACATGCGAAGGACTGTTCTATATTTAGATTTACAAAAACTAATTTTAAAATAGCAGCACAATTCCGAGCGTATATCTATTCTCCAAATGTAGGTCTCAAATATATACACCATTTTGTAA